>PVIA01003200.1:0-177673 GCA_004024845.1 Tonatia bakeri | reverse complement strand
AGTTGACTTAAAACAGACATGTCTTGTGGGTTAATCTTCCTGTCTCCTGATTTCCATCACCTACTTTGAAACTATTTAGTCATCCATTTGTAGACCTTGCCAGAGCCTGCAGCTGAAGCCTGCAGTTGCTCTTCTCTATGCAATAGAAGAGTCAGATATTTTTTTCTTCATTTGGAGTGTTATTAGTCTGATTCAGGCTAACCATCAGAACTAACAAGGCACAGGGCCATTTATACCCGTTACTGCAAAATGGCTGGATGGACTTAGGTGCAGTGTGAATTAGACTTGAACAGAGGCATAAAATAACCTATTTATGAATGTCTTCCCTCTTGGCATGCATGATGAATCCCTAGGAAAGATCCTGAATAACAGGCATCAGAGGTATATTAGAGCTTTATGTACTAAAGTTATTTTTAGACTTTCCTGAGAATATGAAAACTTTATGAGGAGCTTAATACTGAAAACTCAGGGACAGGGGGAAATAAGTTACACTTAGCTTTAGGTACTGGATTTCTGTGGGAAACGAGTTAATGCTGAGCCAGTTAGTTGTTGCTAATACTGTCCTGGAAGAATGATCCTTTAAATGCAATAACGCAGTAGTTGCAGCCTTAATATTTCTTAGAGGTCACAGGCAGATACATGCATACATTTCACTCTTGCAACACCTTATTCAAAACTGAATGGTTCTTAGAACAATTTTTTTTCCATGAAACTGCTAGAACCCCCATAATATTGTTTTCTTTTAATATTCCCATTTGATTGTGACCAAGAGCTCTACAGTTTAACACACTGTCTTTGTTCCCCTCAAAACCACTAATGAAATGTAGATAAACAACATCTTCGAAGCACATAATTTGTGAATTTGTAAAGTTGATGTTCACACAGTTCTTGCTCATTCAAACCTTACTCGTTCCTTAATAAAAATCTCAACTACTGCCACATCCAAAAGGTCATCCATGATTATTTCTGTATAAATGGGTACAAGTTTTTGTTTTTATTAGAAACTGTTTTGTATTCTGTAAATATTTCATGCACAAAAATCTTTTTTCCTCAAGTTACTTGCAAAGTGCTCGAGGGAAGGTATGCATGACATTTTAAAACTTTCTGACACCTAATTAAGCTGTTATAAATTCATGCTTTGAAATCCTGCCTCTTTGATCCAACATGTGGCAAATAGCAGATAAAATATAAGAGTTACAATTAAAGGACTTCAAAGTACTAAATACAGCGATAGACCAGAAATAGAATGAAATGCAAAATATTGAGAGAAAGTAACACTGCAAGTCTGCTGGAACCTGTGACTGGAAGCAAGCAGAGGTGACTCCTTGTTCGGGATTCTATTGGGTAGAAGCAAGTGAGGTTCCTCGTGTGTAGTAGGCACTGGATCTGGTCTCACTGCCAAGACAGTGTGGAGCTTCCTCACACCGCGAGGCCCCTGAAAAAGGCCCTGGTTTACTGGTTCTTGGGGGGATACAACATTTATAATGTTGCCTCTTATGATGTTGCACAAAGAAGCAGACAGCCTTGAAACCAGGCAACCTTGAGCCAAGCTACCATCTGACAGCAGGAAATGAAGTCATGACAGATTAAATGAAAATAAGAGAAAAATATCAATAATGTTTTTAAAATAAGTGTGTTTAGACTCTTTGAAGGGATATAGAAATAAAATAAATTCAGTGAAATAAATAAATGAAAAATTAAAAAAACAAAAGATATATAAACAAACTATTGAAGAGTACATATAAATATTAGAAATTCTTAAAGTAAAAATATTGTTATTGTTTATTGTTATTGAAATAGTAATGACTAAAAAATGTTTAAATCAGACACAAAGAATAAACAAATGGAAATACAGTTTTGGAGAAATTCTATAGAATGTAGCACAATAGGTAGAAATTTAAAACATGTATGAGAGACATGGGCTACACAGATCAAAGTAATTTAATATATTGTGCTTAAAAATTGTTCCAGAAGAGAACTGAAAAAAAAGTCTGAGAGGTTATATGCAGAAAACTGTACTTGAACAACTAAAATAAAATTTTAAAAAAGTATGAATTTTCCAGATTTGAAGAGAGACATGAGTTCAGAGTAGAAGTCTCCACCAAGCATAGATCATAACAAGTAAAAATAAGTCCATATCCACACATGTCTTAGTGAAACTGCAATATATCCAGATAAGAAAACACTTGATAGTTGGACAAGGGAGAGGCATGATAACAAGGAACGGACACTGAGCCTGTGGCAGTCTTCTCAGCAGCAATAACAGATGGTAGAAGATAACAGATTACCTTTACATTCTTGAAGAAATAAAATTTTAAATATGTTATATACCCAGCTAATATGCTATTTAACAGTGAGGTCATAATAAATATATTTTTAGCAATATAAAGCTAAGACAATTTATCTACTACTCCATACTCTCACTAAAATAATTGCTAAGTGTCTTTTTTAAAACTGAATGTAAAGGGTGTATAAAAATTAATGATAAAATGTGTAAAGAAATGTAATAAACTAATTGTAAAAATAACATAAAATTTTAAACCTAAAAAAGTGACGCAACTATACAGGTGTTACAGCTTTTCAAAACACAGTATAGTCTTTAGGTTTGGATAGAAAGATTTATAGTCATGTATCATAATTGTTGAAGGAAAAGAGCAAACCAACAAGAGGAAAAAGGAATAATAATGATGTTAATGATGATGATTATGATACTAACTTTATCAATCCACAAGAAGGTAGATAAGCAAACAGAAAAATACCCTATGGAAGCATGGGAAAACTAAAACACAAAATAAGATGTAGACATGAATTCATCACGAGATGTTAAAAAGATTAAATTCTCTTAAGAAAATATTAGATTGAAAGTGATTTACTTGTATGCTGGTTTCCAGGGTACAATTGAAAAAATGGCATAGAAAAGTGAAAATTAAAACAGTCTCAGACTCAAATGTGAATTTAAAAAAGCTGCTGCAGCATAAATACCAAAGTAGAATTTAAAGCAAGAGCTTTCAAAAATACAAAAATAAAAATAAAAAAGAGCTTTCAATAGAGCAATTATTTCATTCTAATAAAATGAAGTTTCTAATAGAAGCAAAATAAGATAAAAATAAAGAACATGTATGTACTTAATCATGGAGTCTTGAAATGCACAAATAGAAACAAACCTAATTTAAAAGAAACTAATGAATCTAGAAGTAGCATAAAAAATCTTTCCACTTTTTATCATAAATATATGGATACAACGGACAAAATATTAGCAAATATATGAAAATATTGAACAAAAACCATGAATGTGCTTGCTCATGTAGACTGATAATCTATATATAAAAATAATGTATAATTTTAAAACAGCATTGGCTAGTGTGGCTCAGTGGATTGAGTGCTGGCCTTCGAACACAAAGTTCAGCGGTTTGATTCCCAGTCAGGGCACATTCCTGGGTTGAGGGCCAGGTCCCCCAGCTGGGGCCTGTGAGAGGCAACTGATCAATGTATATCTCACACATCGATGTTTCCTTCACTTTTTCCCTCTCTTCCCCTCTCTCTGAAAATGAATAAATGGAATCTTAAAAAAATTATAAAACAAATCACAAATAATATTTCAAAATATTTCAATATATTGAAGAATTGATGTAATACAGACCACCTAGTGTGATTATTGATTAAAATATTGTATACTAAAATTATTTTACCCAGTGTACTTGCTAGAGAGAAAATTCTGGGCACATAACATTTACGCATTGTAAAATCTGAACTGGTATCCTAAAAGATACATTACATTCTACATTTCAATTTTTTCAGTTTTCTGTATATGGAGCATAAAAACACCCTGTCAACTCACAGGAGTCTTATAAAGCAAACAGAAGAAAAACCTGAGAAAACTGCACAAATTTAAATAATCTTCACAATATAAATAAGCTACATGCTTTCATTCTATTACTTTTTTCAGTTTTATTGAAACTGTGTGAAGCAGTTAAAACTAGTAAAGACAAAATAACTCAATTAACTATTTTAAAATTATATTTGACTTATAGGCACTTAATTATTATTAATTAATAGTAAATTGTTCAATTTAATATTTAAGCATTTTGTATTCATCTATTGAATGGAAAATATTGATTTTGCTATTATTAAAAGAGAAAAAGCTTGGTCAGCCATCATGAAATAAGATAAGAACTAATAAAAATTCTCTTACATGATTAGAGTTTATGGGTATAAATTTTCTAAGAGAAAAATAAATGCTGGCCATTTTGAAAAGAAGTAAATACTTGATCTTTAATATTTACATTGGAGAGATTACCCTGTCTGTACCAACATTAGCTGATGTGTGGTTAATATCATTTTACCTTTATAAATATCTGCCAATCATGGATCATCAGTATAATTATTGTTCTACTTAGATGGTTTTTATTATAAGAAACAGAGGCTCACTTAGACACCTTGAAGATTAAATCTGCCCATTCATTTCTTCCTCCTGAAACACCCATTAAAGGGAGATCCACATTTGACTCACTGTTTCTAATATAATGCTTTAATGTAAAGATGCACGTCAACTGAACTCAAATTGTAACTGGGAAAACCTCAGAACTAAAACTGCTCTAGGGAATGACAATTTTTTTTCTGCATCCCACTTTTGTGATCTGCCTAGTAACTTATTGTTCATGGCATTTCTGTTTCCTTATTGTCGGCCTCATTCTTCTGTGTTCATTCTTATCTCAACCAACTTCTCTGTTTGGTTTTAGGTTGTATTTTCTCAATGACTGTGCTCACAATGACTAATAGCACAAGCAAAAAAAAAATGAAGGAAGGCAATAAGACTGTATAGCGAAGTGGTTTAAGAGTTAATTGAGAAAAAAAGTGTTTATATCATGGTGTGGCATATAAGTGTTCAATAAATGGTAGTTAAAACTTAGCAGCTCCATTGTAATCTTACTTATGAATATATTCACATTATGGTTATTCTTGACAAGCAGAATAGAAGATGGGCTATTGATGTCTGATTTTGTAAAGCAAAAATGATATATGCTGGTTTAGGAAACTTTTGTTAAATTTCCACTGCTCTGATTTTCCTTTACTTGATTTCTGGTTCATGCTTTGTGAGTGTTTGAATTTATATAAACAAATAACCTCCCTAGAGTATGTATGTATGTATTTATTTCAACACATAATTTACATGTTCCTTAGTATTGAAAAGCATAATTTCTTCTGAAGCTAAATATTTCTTTTGCAATATTCAAAAAGAGAAAGCTATAAACCTCCAATAATCCTTTGGTGAGGAAAAGTAATGTTAACCCAATACAGATATCCCTAAACAAAATTAAATTAAAAAACAAAGACATTTTGTAAAAATAAAACAGGAAAAACTTGATTAATCAAAATTACTTTCCACCTTCAAATATTATTTTCATTAATTGAAAATTGTAGATGTTTTAAATAAATTGTTTCTTTGCATTCTCATAGATGTGTACATTCTCACACATTATTGATAATTTCCTAAAGTAGAAATGTTATAAATACTTATTTCCAAAGACTAATATGTTGTTAATTATTTTGAAATTTAGGAAACTAGTGAAAAGAAAAAGTAAGAGACAATTGAGGTGAAGACTGAGGTTACATCATCAAAAACTTTAGCACAGCTTTCTGAAAATTGATCATTTTAATCTTAATGTGAGGTTAACTTACATGACACCTTAATGCAATGGCAAGAAGCTTAAAATTGAAATCGCAAAGCAGAGTTCCATATTTGTGTATAGACACGATGCTGTTAATTGTGGATATTTCAAAAACGTATTTTCATTGCCTGAAGAACACAACCCCTCCACCTAGCAAAGTGTCAAGCTAAATTTAAAACCAGAAATAATCTGTTGGGGGAGCAATAAAAAACAATTTTAACAAGAAAAAATGTGTATCAAATAATGCAAAATTTTAAAAAATGCACTGAAATAAAACAGAGCTAATATTGGCTATTTTAATACTAATGGCTAATAGTAATTAAACACTTAATAAATGCCAGGCAACATACCTGACACCTACTGATCTGTTTATTTCAAACAGCCTTTCTCCCAAACGAGTATGAAGGTTATCTACATTTCAGACTTAACCAACCAGATTCCACATGAGCTAATAAATTACCTATGTTATATATTTTATCCTATCTTTTCACTCAACTTAATATTATAAGCATTTTCCAAGTCACTAAACTGTATTTTAAAAACCTTAAAGACACAGAATATAGCCATCCAATTACATGATTATGTAAACAGGCTATGTTATATGCATCTAATCCTTAATTATTGAATACTCACTAGCATCAATAACTGAATTGTTTAAACTTTGCTAATTATATAGATGTCATGCAAGATTCAAACTAGAAAATTATTGTTATTGTTGAAACACACTTTATTTTTAAAATTGATTTCCCAAAGAGTAATATTTAAAATCTTATACCCTCCAAAATCAGTACAATGAAATATAATTATTTTTAGCCAGCCACATTTATTAACTTTAGAGCGGCAATTTTATTTCCCTGGTGACTAAAACAACAGTTTGGTAAACAAGACTGATCTCTCCATTTGTCCACTCCTAAACATCACCCCATAACATTTACAATTGGCCGAGGGAGCCCAGATTGCCAGGACACACGCGTCACTTGGCAACTTTGCACCCTCATCTCTCCCTGCCTCCTCCCATCATCAACACTAGATACAGATTTGACTCAGTATTCAAATGGATAATGACACAAGTCCTTGGGAACATCCCTTAGATGATCCTGTAACTGCAGGACATCCCCACTGAAACTGAATTTATCCTCACCCTCAGCAGATCCTTGGATTTCAGAAGCCCCTGAGACTTTAAAGGTTAGGCTGAGTGGATACTGACGAAATGTAGTGTGGCAAAGTATAGAGGCAGCACACCTTCTGAGTCTTTTCATAGAAGTCCAGTGGGAGGATTCTCTACCCATGGTGGGGCGGAGGGGACCTGTCCTCTGTATAGTTTGTCTACTACAACGTTCTGAAAAGAAGAGCTCTGACTCCCAATACCAACCATGTATAAACACCTTTGTCTTACAAACCCAGAGGCAGCTAATATTTTTTAATGAAGATAAAAGTATGTAGAAAACAATTACATTTATTTTCAATCACAGTTTACACCAAAGTAATTGAAAGTAAAACTAATTAAACAAGAAAACATCAATTAGATATGTGTTCTCTCTCTTGTCCAATTATATTGTTTTATTGCCAATGTTTCATAATTGTTGCCAAGCAATTTTTAAATCCTATGATTAGTTTTCCAGAGAAGTGTTATGTTTGGGACTCTAAAGTATTTTGCTAGGTATGCTGCTGCTGAAATTATGTCCTTCTTACAAACAGGTGTTGTAGGGTACATTTGATTTTTAAAACATCCTGACCTGTCAGAAACATTTGAGCTCATGGAAATCTAATTCCCTGAAGTCAATCATTGTAGTTGCTCATGAGTGCTTTGCATGATAGCCGAGTGTAGACTTAACCGAGTTACTATGGGCACCACTTCCCTCCACGCCTCAGTCTCAGCAGGACAGACAACAGCTTTAAAAACAAGTTGGTTTCAAGTGTAAAAGAAGCCAAGGTCATGCCATGTAATGGTATTACTGAGAATGGAGGTATAAAAGGAATGAGGTATCTGTGAAAGTGGTCTCTGGCTCTTTAAATGTATTCTATCAATATTTTTGTTCAACCCTCCTCTCACCTTTCCCTTCTGAAATTAGCTATCATTAGGTGATACAATGCTGTTGTAAATAATGCTGTTTTTAAAAATAATTTCCAAGTAACAAAATCTTATATGCTGTTTTAGATAGAGTTGTGCTGTATGTGTCATTCCATACGTAACTGCACATGTGGTGATCAGTGTCCTTAATTATGACATTACTCCTTTTGACACTTTTTTCCCTCATTCAGCCTGATAACAATAATAGCCTAATCCTAAGCATAATGAATTTTTACTCCTGTTTTGTTAGTACATCATAAACCTTTATACCCACTTTCTGGACTTTCATAGCCACAATCTCATTAATATTTATAACTATCCTGACAGAAATTCTAAGAATTACTTTAAACATCTTAAGGTCATGTAGTGCAGGCTCAGAAAGATTATATCTACTCCCAGCCTTACAAGGCTAGTAAACAAGTGAGAGATGCCAGAATTCTTTCCTTACACCTTCCCATGAGCCTGTCCTAACCACCACACTCCAGTTGAGTTTTCCTGGAATTCCTTCGTATGAGACCCCCCCAACCCCCAGAATTTATTTATAAACAATTGCTATTTATTCTTACATGTTTAAACTTCAGTCACCTTCAAAGCACTCTCCATTTGATGCAATGCACCTATGGAGACTTTTCTTTACCACTGCTCAGAACAGTGTTTGAACTCGTTGCTTCAAACACTTTTAGTGCTTCTGTGATTTTTTATTTTACCTCTTCCATGTTGCCAAACTGTTTTTCTTTGAGGACATTTTTCATTCAGGGAAACAAAAAATAAGTAGCTTGGGGTGAGACTGGGTGAATAGGAGGGGTGGGGCACAGGGTTCATACCTTTATTTTTTTTTTTTGTCAAAAACTGCCGAACAATGAGTGCAGTGTGGGCAGGTGTGCTTGTAAATCACCCCTCAAGAAATGGTCAAATGTATCCAAAGAGTTTTCAAAACAAATTCACTGAAGCCAAACACAGCCTCTCACATTACCACCAGTTGGTACATTTATACATATGGGTTCCTAGAACACTCACCTGATGAGGGAAGCCTGTACTACAAAGGGCCCATCCACCAGAAGGTAATTCCAGTTTTTTGGGGGTCCCCCTTTGTGTTTACATAAAGGACACAGAATTTAGTACTTGAAAATTATCTTGCATTGCTCTGCAATGATGTCTCTTATACTTTATCTTTGAACATATATTTAAAAATCTTTCTAAGATGAACATCTTTTGTGCCAGCCCTTTAATACCACACAATGTATTAGTAGGCAAGGGGAGGAGATAAGAAAAGGCCAATTTTTTGCTTGATAGAATCTCTTTTACTCTTTTTGGATCTAGACTATCTACTAGTTCTTCTTGCTTCTGCTTCCTAACATTCTTTGTTTCAGTTTTTGAGAGGTTTTTGGTTATTTGCTCCCTCAGATCCCCAGTCCAATCCTCATACCACTTCACCTGCCATGGTTCAACTACCCAACGATAACTTAACATTTGGCTCATTTGCCTGTGATCACACTTACTTTAGGTTTTTAAGTTTGGTCACATCTTCAGACTGAGCTGATGGCATAACTATGTACCCTTTCTGGACATACTGTCTAGTCAGACTTTTTCCTGCTTGAACAACTTCACATGATCTGTGCATTAGTGCAGCATACTTAGGGCTGAGAAAATAGGCCACATGCAGTAAGTCCTCTGCTTACAGAAACTCCACATTCCTTCCTAGTATGGGCTCCGTAGCTGCCCATGAGTTCCTATTTTTTTCCTACAGTCATCAAACATTCCTGGTTTTCTAGCATTTTTCCTTAAGAAATCTAGAGGAATAAATCTGTCAGGTTCATCTTTGTAGTAGAATGTTGATTTATGAAAGAATTGTCGATACATTGTTGGTATGATGTAATTGGTAAAACTGTAGATATTTGTGATGCAGATAAGCATTCTAAGAAGATGGCTTGACAAAAATCTAAAAGAACTTATTCAGAATTATTAAAGTCCATCATGTTTGATTTGCCTTGTTGGGAGAAGGTAAATTCTGCCTAGAGCAGGTCTCTATCACTAATGCAACCCAGCAAACAGAAAACATGGGTTAATGGTTTAAATTCTCCACTGGTCCTTGTTAGTTACACCAGGAAAAAAACATCTGTCTAGTTAAATGATTGATGTTGGAACATCTTTGTCATAATAGCCAAGAGTACTATTATGATAATTTTGGCTAGGTTTCAGAGTGCAAATTTACAGCTAGTTAGCAGGACTCAAAAAAGATGTAGGAAGTTGTATAACAGCTGCAGTTATACTGAAAATCCCATAAATATCAATAGTCTTTCAGCTAAGATCATACTTTTTCATTCTGTAGCCCCTCAGGAAGTTATTTCTAGTTACCAACAGCACATTTGATAGAAGCAGATCTGTACCTAATTCTTAAGCATAATGAACCCAATTTTCTTTTGCAGGAAGGTACTGAGAGCATCTGACACACTTGCTCCATGTTATAATCATAGTCTTGTATTTTACAATATGTAAGAATCACTGAAAGGGTAAAATCTATGTGCTACATCCAATGTAAAATTTCCATGCAAAACAGGAAATTTTGACATGGCTAGTTTGTCATACTCATAATGCTGCTATACACATTTTGTGACCCCGCCAACCCCGCGAAAGTACTACAAGTTTAGAATAAATCTGGTTACCAAGAGATGGGCACATTAGACATCTTAATATCACTGACTCTGTCTCTTTGCCAGACTTCCACTGTTCTTGACCTCCACTGCAGACTCCAGTATTAAGGAAATTAGAAAACAATTGAAACCACTGACCCGGTCATTTCATCCAAGGCTCCTGAGTCAAGAGTGGAGTTTTCTGTGGCAAGCAGATCAGGGGCACAAGGCTACAGCAAGCATATTCTCTCACCATATTGCCCCATCTCTTCCTTTCTAGGCCACTGACACAGTCAACCAACCATGTAGATTTTGTGTCTTCCAGAATCAGCAGCAAGGGGCCACCATGAGCACAACCACCCTGAACCTCCAAACGATGCACTCTATCATTCTAGAAACCACGAGGCTGAGGCAGGACTAGTGAGCTGTGGGTCTCCAAAACAATGCTGCGCTCAGACTAGAATCTTCTCCTGGCTCGAGGGATGCTGCAGCAGGTGCGCACGGGACCCTCAAGAAGGCACGTGGTCCAAGATCAGCGGCTGGCGGATGGGCATGCGCATCTCTGGCTTCTCCTGCCGGCCGCCACCGCCACCGTCACCAAGGCCGGTCCTCTCACCGCCATGTCAGATTACTACTCGCCCAAGTACCAGAGCGGAGACCTGGTGTTCGCCAAGTTGAAGGGCTATGCCCACTGGCCTGCCAGGATCGAGCACATGGCCGAACACAACCGATATCAAGTATTCTTCTTTGGGACCCACGAGACCGCTCTCCTGGGCCCCAAACACCTCTACCCGTACAAGGAGTGCAAGGAGAAGTTCGGCAAGCCCAACAAGAGAAAGGGCTTCAGCCAGGGGCTGTGGGAGATTGAGAATAACCCCACCGTCCAGGCCTGCAACGACCAGCGCCCTAAAGAGAAGATCATCTCTGAGGGGCCAGTGCTAGTGTCGCAGCCTGAGGCCTCCGAGACCCCTGAGGCCCAGAAGAGTGATGCCCATGGTGTAGAAGCGAACGGCGAGCTGGGCGTTGACGAGCTGGCCCTGGAGCAGGATGAGGTGGGTCCGCTGAAGAGGAGTGCGGAGGAAATGCTGGAGGATGTCCCCAAACGTCCCAAGGTGTCTGACCCAGAAAGCAAAGAGGAGGAGGTGGCAGCTGCCTGCGAGGATGTGAGGCCGCTCCTGGTGAAGGCACTGGAGCCGAGCCCTGCCTGGGGGCCGCTTCAGGAAGAGGGGGAGTTGCAGGAAGAAGCCCCCAAGGTGGAGGAGGAAGCTGAGATCCCGGGCGATGGACACCGGGAGAGCCTGTAGTCGCGAAAGTGTCAACAAGAGCCCCTGCCCTGTTCCTGATGTGGCCACGGCCTGTGAACTGGGACCACCTCCCCAAGCCCACCCGCTATCCTCCACCTTCTCCCAAATCCACACCTGGCCTTGAGGCTGACCTGGATGGGCAGGGTACCTGTCCTTCACCTCTGCCCCCACGTCCCTGAGGTCTGAGTCAGGGCCCGTGCATCACTGGATGAGACCACTGTGTACCTTCCTGCCTGGAACTGTTGCCCAAGCCTTCTGTTGGGGCCTGTACCGGCCGTTCCCACCTCCCGACACCCATCTCTCCCTCTGCCAGACATTCTGGACCTCTACGTTGGGACTGGGCAGGAGTGGAAGTGGTGAGGATGAAGAACTGGAGGGATTTCCAGAAGCCTGGAAGGGGCAATCCTGAAACTGTGGGGGTGGGTGGATGGTGGCAGGAACACGACACCTTCCTGAGTACCTGTCCAATCCTCCCTTATGTGTTGTACCAGGTGCCTAGAGTTAGGAAAAGTAGGGCAGCTTGTGGGGGAGGGTCTCCCTTCCCAAACTCTTTTTTGCTGACCTGAGGAGTTCTGAGAGTTGTAGTTTTTCAACAAATAATTTTTGAATTCCCAAACTGTTTATGAGAGAAAGGCTTAGCTTTGCCCAGCTTTTTGGATGGGAATGGCGAGGAGCATCTTGTCCCCATTTAGATCTCTGGGAACACATGGATTGTCCTGGGAAGACCCCTGGCCACCCTTCCTCTCTCCCCACAGCCTCAAGGCCATCCTACAGTCATATACATCACCACATGAAAGACAAGGCACATAGTTTAGGAAACCTTTTTAAAAATAGGATTTTTTTTGAAAATTAAGAACTATCCCTGACTATACCTCCGTTGGGCCCATAGCTCTTCCATTGCTATCCCCATTTCTTAGATGAACTAAGAGGTGGACAGAAGGGGACTTCTGTTTGGGGTTTGATGCCTTTTTCTAGTTAAGGCTTTGGTGTGCCTTTGCAGTGTCATTTCCCATCCTCATCTCCCAACCTAGTACCTCAGTATTGCAACCAGAACCTGACATGTAACCTACTGAGAAGAAAGAGAAATAAATGACCCCTCCTGACCTCCTACTAGTGGTCTCTCTATGCCCTTCTCATTTTTGCCTTTTTTACCCCCAACCTTCTCCCTTGGGCTCTGATAAAAACAAAACAAAACAAACAAACAAGCAAGCAAAAAACCCTGTTGACTACTTATCTTTAAAAGTTTAGATATGAAGTATTTTAGTTCTAGGAAATAAAGTGCATTGATTGTGTTAAACAAATCTCAGGTCTGTTTCTTTGGTTTCTGAAGATTGGCCCTTCAGTGCTCCTCTTTTCTATACATCCTGTGTAAAAACAATTTTTTGTAACATACATAGATATTTTAGAATCACCCTGGATAAACCTTTGTTGTATTACAATCTCTACTCCTCCTCACTCCATCTGTAGTAGTCACTTCCACTGATTAGAGTGAATGGCAATAAGTCAACAAAATATCTGAATGATGACAAACTGAGACAGTAACTGAATTTCTAACATTCTACATGCTTTGCCAAACAACAGATCTGGCAAAGAATAAGGGTAAGAGAATTGGATCTTCTTTTAGTTGTTGCTTTTCCAGATTTTATCATTAGTCTTCCTTTAACACTTTTTACGTGAAAAAGGCAGTAGCTTTATATTTCCAGTTCTTAAAATATGTAGTATCTGCAGGATATTTTGTCTTTTCAGTGTCTTTGTGTGACTATTTGGGGATATTTGAATATACTTAATAATAATCACATGCTGGCTTCCAGATTTTGTATGTGTCAATGGTGCATGCATGCAGAGGTTTAGTAAATGCTAGAATCCTCATAGAACATGCCAGGCCATGACTAACCAACAGGATTGGCAACTAAACACAACCCTATTTTTCCATCTCTGTATAAGATGGTATTTTTTATTCCAAGGCCTATAAAATTGCATAATTCCTTGTTTTCCAAGTACTGCTATTGCATGGTAGGAGTTACTATTCAATGGCTGTTCATCATTCAGGCTTTGTAATATCTGGCATGGTATGCATTAGTATTACATTTGCTACTGGAAGCAGCTCTCATTCAGAGAAGTTAGATGGCTTTTCTTGTACTTCTCAAGAATCTCAGGATTTAAATACAGATTTTTTGGAGCCAAGCCTAAGCTTTGCCAACTGAACTGCACATTCAAAACATTAACCATGAAATCAGAAGTTAACAAAATTACTATTTTAGTGTTAAGAACAAATAATTATGAAGGGAGCTTATTCGTAGTCTCTAAACTGAACCAGGCAATATACCACATTCTATAGGTAATGTCTTTATTAATACAATTACTAATTAAGTACCTACTGTTACTTCTATTTCAAATCTGCAGAAGCTGAAATCCAGAGGTGTTAAGTAATTTTCTCAAGGTCAGACAACAGTAAATGAACCAAGATTCAGAGGCAGGTCTTTCTCATTCTAAATCATAGGTGCTTTGTTTTATTATGATATTGTTTCACACTCGAAAAATGGGAATACTGACTGATTCTCCTCTGCTATTTTGAAGTGAAAATTTAGAAATTTATATAGCAAAAAAATATTAACAAATATTGCTAGTGGGTATGTGAAATATAAACCATTTGGGTCAACTGACAATTGTTTTGTCATTCAAATGACTTGGTGAAATGGTGAGGAGAATTGCACATTCAATATTTTTCAAGAAGTGTGTGAATATAGGAAGTCTGAATATGGATTGGTATATTTGCCATAGGCAAACATATAATTTTGATAAGGTTTTTATGGAGGCACATCTTCTGAAATGATTCAATAAAACTGAGACATAGAAAATGAAATTACTACCATCTGAGTCTGTCTCTGTATTTTTTTTCTTTTTTTGTTTCTAATGTTAGAGATAGAAAAAGTTGGTGTTTATTAGGGAGTATCATGCACATTTGTCTTCTTGGTGAGTATAATATGGCAGTGAAAATAGTAATCGGACTAATAATAGTATATCTAAAGGATGATACACAGAGTTAGCAAACAAAATAAAAAAAACACTCAAGAAAGGGAAACATGAAAATACCTGTCCTCTTAGCCCTCTTCTTCTGGGCAGTAGACACTTTATGCTTTGGTGGTCAAGGGATGTTTTTATGTGGACTGAAAGATATGCTGCTTTCTAAAATTTCTCCACTCGTTTAAAGTTCCCCATAATACCAGTGCTGTCCTTTGTCTTCTGAACAACGTGTGCCTCAGTGACAAAATTACTGATCAATAATTAATTACCTTACTGAACAAAGAGCACTGCTCAGCCTCTTGCTGATGCTGTTTTGTGGGTATTCAAATGTGTTCTTGAGTGTTCTGAAGATCTTGTTTAAACATTCCATGTAAATGTGTACTCATCACATTGTCAATGATTTGCAGACATATTTAACATCTGGTTTCTGTAAGGCTTTTGAAATATTTGATATTTCACACAAACATCACTGATTGTATCACTGTGGCAAGGGACTAAGATGTCACTGAGGGTTGTAAATTTTGTTTCTTTCTCTTGGTTCTCACTTGTTCTGTACATTCTCATCAATGCTGCAGATTCTTCTTTGTGACTCATATGTTCATTTCATGTTTCCTGCAAATATAATAGATATTCAGGGTACATAGTGCATTTTCTATTCAGTTCATTGTCAACACCCTTGTCAAAGAAGAACTGCTACGCACGCTATACACACATGCTACTCCTTGGAGCTGGAAAGAACTGCCTCTCCCTTCTTGTCCTGGCTAACTACTCCAGGTAAGAGTAGCCCCACGTGTTAGCATTCTATGCTCACGCTGATCATATTCTAATTTCCTGTTAATTTTTTTTTTTGCTCTTCCACTAGGCTGCAGTTGAAAGGTAATACATTTCATTAATATTTTATCCCCATTCCCCAAACATGCCATAATTACATAATAGGTATTTTCTAAATGCTTGAAAGGCTGTTATCAAATATTTTTTATAATCATAGTGCTGGAGTAAAAGTCGTATGTGACGCTGAATACATCTTGACTCTGAAAACAGGGAGGCAGTGTAAGCTGGCATGTACTAATGACACATGCAGGTTGGGGTGATGGTGTGTTCGTGTAAGCAGCTTCCTAAATTGGGTGACTTTGAAAGCATTCACAGTTCTCACAGACCCAGAGAGATTGTATTCTGATGCCAAGGCAATGCTATTTAATTTACCCAACTTTTCCCACTATTGGAGTTACTTGTCTTAATTAAATGACATATGGGGCATCATTTTTATGATGCCTAGGTCCCTAGGTAAGCAAGAAAACATTCTGGTTGCCATCTTCTTCATGCAGGAGCCATGTGTTAAACATTTAGCCAAAAATTTACAATAATAAAGTGTTAGTATGTCAAGGAGCACTCAGGACTGCCACTACTACAGCCTCTCATAGTGTAGACACCTCACTTAATGTAGACATTTCTCAAAATTATAGAATAGGATCTATTCAACATGCAATATGGCCCCAATCTCACAAGCCAACTATTTGGCTTATACATAAACATTCCTCTTTCCCAGTCCTGGTAGAAAATTTGGCCATATCATATTTTTGAGAGGTCTATAATAGAGACCTTTCTCTTGGCAGTCTGATTTTATATGTGATCTTCAACTCCACCCAAATGGTCTTAAGAATGCCGGAGGATACTCAAAAAAACAGCATGGCAAAGGTTCTGGATGGCCAGAGCAGCCTGGCGCATGTGTTTGTTAAGGACAGTCCTGGTCATAATGTGGCCACATCATTGGCATGGGGAGCAGTGAAAAAACAAAACAAAACAAAACAACTTTAGCTGCTTCTGGTTCTGGTATGTGGTCAGTGACCAAGGAGCACGGGCCATTTGTTGAGTACTGTTTTCTCTCTTGTTTTTATCACTTTGATACAGCTCTTCTTTCTTCCCAGAAAATTAACAGCTCTATTCTCTTTTCCCCTGATGAAGTATCCTCAAAGTTACCACATTAGAATTAGGTGTCACTCCAATATGTTTCAATAAGACCCCAATTTCCTATTAATGGCATTTACTTCATTCTCAGTAAACTATAAACGAGTAAAATTCTTTACTTGCCTGTATCAACCAGTGAGTTGATCACTCAACCTACATTTTATGTTACAGGAAATACCATATTTGCTTATTCTAAGAACCTAGCAAAATTCCAGGTTCATATTAAGTAATCAATATATGGTGGTTAATAAAGGTATGAGTGAATGACTAAATTCTGCTGCTCCCCCCTTTACTGCAGCCCTCAGAGGAAAATTTGTGGAATTTTGTCATGCCTAGTAAAACACAGTAAGGGGAGCCTAAGAAATTTTTTCATGAGTATATACCATTTATTAAATAAGATTTTTAAAATTATATACAGGTAGGTGTCTTACTAACAACCTTAGTAAGACAGAAGACTAAGGAAGATAAATCAAATTATCCAAGGTCCTCATCTGAATCTGAGTGTGAATAAACAAACACAATTTCTAGCTCCCTCAATTATATTTCTCTTGAATAATTTTATAATTCATTATCAGCTTTTTAAATGCAGGAAACAGCTTGGTGGCATCTGGCTTTGGATCCACTGAAACTCAAATTTAATTTCTGGCTCCACTATTTAAGAGCATTGCAATCTCAGTTTCCCTCAACTAAAAGTTGTGATAATGACTTTTATGTGACAGGTTTGTTGTGAGAAGCATATGAGCTCATATACGTCAAGATATCTAACATATTACCCAGCGTAAAATAGTGACTATTTACATGTAAAGTCACTTTCCTTCAATGTAGTCCAGAGAACTAACCATAGCATTTGAAATAATTAGAGCCCAACTATCACTTTTATTCAGGAAAACACTGGTTGGCTCTGCCAAACTGTAAGAAGCTCCCTGGTTGTGATGCACGTGACAATTTTATATTTAGTTTTCCCATACACAGAGAAAACAGAAATCATATCCTCTCATTTTCTCATATTATTTTTCAAATATGGTCTTTAAATTCCCTCACTGTTAGCTGAGTTATTTTATTTGAACGTATCCAATTTAAAAGATTCCTCTTTTGGCATGACTCATCCCTCCTATGGCCAGTTTTATTGCTCCTGTTATTTCCCTAGGATCTACTCACTGGTTTCCACAGAGTATTTCTTAAATTCATCTTCTTGAATACTTCATATTCCTGATATTTTTCAACTGCCGAAGTAGTAATTGTATTGCTCTACTTATATCTCGGCTCCCTTGCCTTTTTGCCAAGGTGCCTATCTGTTCACACGTAATTTTAATGAGCTGCCCAAGTCGATTACTAAAAGGCATTGGAGTGTTACAAGGGATTGACCATTCTTTCCAGAAGCTTTCTCAGGTTTCACATTCTCCTGTGATTTACCAAGTGTCACTTAATTTTGCTTTTTTTTTTTTCCTTTTCTTACACCCTGGCCAACCCTTCATCACAGTCATTATCCACCTCTCATGGTGATCTACTTAACACTTCATTAAAAAATATGTTCAGCTCAGCTCCTTTCTCACTGCTCTTCACTGTCAACATGACTGGCTTTTCCCCTTTCACTTATGAGTCTTCTGGTGCTCAAAATCTGTCAGTCATTCCTTCTTGCCTTGGTGCAGTTTCTTCACGTGCCTCTCCTCAGCAGGGTCTGTATTTCAGCCTTTGCTTCATTACCATCAACTTCTATCCTTTTTTTCATCCTTGTATTTACCCTTAAATGCTGGGACATAAGCAATTATTTCATTCATGGAATGTTTTCATGAAAGCATCTCAAATATCCTATTAAAACAGAGGCAAAAATAGAAAAAGACAAGAGAAACTATTCCACTATATTAGTCACTTTTTTCCTTTAAAAATTAAAATCTACTGAATTGTTAGAAACCTAATAACAACTTAGATTTCACAGTCTTTGGTTTGTTAGAGGTGGGTGCAGGAGGAGAAAGCATGCTTTCCATGAGGAAGTGTGTGAGACTGTATTGTGCGAAAGCCTGTTGAAGGCACCGAGGACAGAGCAGTGTATTTGACAAACTACCCTCATGCAGTTTGTGTTCTATGGGAAGACACATAGACAGTGAGTAAATACAGTGATACATTTAGAATGCAGTAGTATCAGAGTATGATAGACAATGCGTAATTGAGAAACATAGCTCTCAGGAACTCTATGGATCATTTCAAATTTAACTGTGTTTTTTCTCTTTTTTATTGTATTTTTTACATTACCATTTATTGCCATATTCTCCCCCACCCCACAATCACCACACTCTTGTCCATGACCATGAGTCCTTTTTCCTTTTTGCTTGTCATTCTGCCCCTTAACTGCCCCCTACCCAAGCCATAGCTGTCAGCCTGCTCTCTATCTATGAGTGTGTCTCTGTTACAGAATAAAATATTTCTGTCCAGTGAATTCTTAGCTCATTACCTATGTTAATGGTTCTCAGTCTTTTTAGCCAATAGAAAAAGTTCCAAAGACTTTCATGCCAGTAAACATTTCTATATGTGTGCAGAAAGGCAATAACAATAGCACCCATTTACTGAGTGCTTTCTCTGTGCTAGATATTATTGCAGGTGCTTGAGATACATCAGCAAACATTAACAAAGTTCCTGGCTTCTTAGTGCTTCCATTTTACAGGTAGAAAAAGGCAATTAGGAACAAACTTAGCAATGAGAAAATTATATTGTATGTTAGAAGGTTATAAATGCCTTGGAAAAAATAAAGCAAGGTAAGGAGGACTAGAGAGAGGTGGATGGGCATTGTGCAGTGTTGAACAGGTCAGTTAGGGTGGTGACCAAGTTAACCTGCAAATCTGGGGCTCTCCTTTGCTCTGCCCTTTAAGTCATTGCATCAGAATGTAGTTGAATAAAGTGGCATCCTTGTAAAGATGACCTTGAATCAATAGAATTGTGAAAATACAATTAATCCACAAATTCAAATACTTATTATTGATAATATGCTACAAGTGGCACACCTCATACCAAACAAGATCCACAAATCCTATGGTATTTGAAATGACAATTGTTGTTCAATACCACTTATTTTCCAACTTATCACACACATTCATGTGACATTTTTCCTACTCTGGTAGACCCAGGTTCTATCCTTATGCTATTTATTTAACATTTTATGTCCTTTTTTCCTCCCACAAAGAACATTCAACCATAAAGGCCATGAAATTTTCTCTATCTTCTGCAGTACCTAGCAGAGCCCTTTACAAAGAAATAATCCATTTTTATCAATTAAATTAATGAAGTCACAATGTAGGTAGATGTTAACGACACACCTTTATGTCCGGAGAGTATGTGCATGCGTGAGGTTAGTTTTATGTAAGACCCAAGTTGTGGTAGGAATTGGATGTCAAAGCAGCCTGAAGGAGTATTCTGAGGCATGTTGTTATTACATGCCTCTAGTTTAAGGTTTGCAGAGTAAGTAGATTTGCCCAAACAGCTCCCCATCCTGGTCTTTATTAGATCATATCTCTGAATGCAACCTGAGTAATTCACACTGGAGTGTATTTAGACAGGGCAGAGTGTGTGTGCAGGTGGAGAATATTCTAAAGAGAAGTTTTTATTGTACTTGTCAAGGACACTGGGCTGAATTTCTTGTTAGTGTTATTTTTGCCTTTGAAAGCCTTTCCCATTTTTTTCAGACCCAGAATTTGAATTCTCATGGCAGGAGTGGAGTTTGGAGTTGACATAGTAGATATAAATGAAATATATTTCCAGAGTCCTGCATTCTATCCAGTGTCCCAAGGAGAGGTTTTGTGGTATTCTTGAGTCTTGTGAAACATAACTAGAAATGCCCATTCTTTTGATGAACAATATAAGCCTGAATTAAAGGACGGTATAGAATGTGCAATGAGAAGGATGTAAGGTAAGTTAAAAGCTTCCTTTCACACTATTGAGAAAACCAACAGTTCTGCTATTTTCACTTGATTGGCATTCCTAACAACTGCTTACCTGTTATCAGGCATTGCTACTAGGTCTGAAGGTCAAAACCTTGGGGAAAAAAAATCCACATCAGTGTCCCTCAGTGAGCCAAAAAGGGGCTGTTTGGGCTACATCTGTTAATCAGGTAGCTGAATATCTACAATCTCATATTTCTCATGACTGTCACAAGCAATGGACATCCCAAATATATTTTAATCATATTGATATAACAGTTGGAATGCTAAGCAGATATAATTCAGTGCAGGTATTCTGCAATATTTCTGACTCTGTGGGTTAAAAAGAGAAAACATAGTGAAAATGATATTTTAAATTACAAGTCCTCAATGTGGAACAAAAACTAAAACCAACTCCCCGCCCCCCCCACATCTGACTTTCTCTTGTTGCCACCTCTCTCCCTCACTCTCTCCAGAAAGTGTCACCTAATCAGTTCCCAGAAACAAGTATGAACAGTTCTCTGGTCCTTTGACTGTGCTCACCCATGAACTGGTTAAAGAGGTTCCCTCAAATCTGAATATAAATAATAATGGACCAGTTAAAATAGGGGACAATAATGGCCCCCAAACCTTTACACTGAGAATATAGGTTGGCACATGTGACTCTCACCAAGAGTCAAAGATAACCTTCATGGCCAAAAGCCGCATTTTTAATCTTTTTTCTGATCTTGTGGGATCGGGATAAATACACATATTTATAAATTTTGAAAACCAAACATACCCCAGGCCACAGATGGTTAATGATAAGGTCCTTCGTGCTACACTTGAAGAGCTATTTTGGCTGTTCAAATAAATAGATGCCCCCAAGAACCATGTCACAAAAATAATTAGCATAGCCTATATCTGTAGGGCTGTTCTTTCCACACTTTTTCTCTCTGGCTCATAAGGACAGACAGCAGTGTATTGCTAACTGCTGCCACCAACTCCCACTAATCATGACTATCATTCATACGAGGGCACTTGAGGTCACTAGTGTGTTTTTTGGGCACAGGACTCTACTGTTCATTCTGTGTTGTCCTCTAGATTGTGAGCTACAGTGAACGGATTAGGAAGCCAGTTAATTCTTTGTACATGAGGTGTAGATTTGACCTTGTGTTGTCCTTCTTCATCCTCTATGGCCTTACAAACTCTAGACACAAGACTTTCAAGCAGCCTTGTAAAAAATCTCCCACTGCGCTTTGGTTTTGAGTTCAAATCATAATATTCCAATCATTTGTTGGTTTTGCTGCAACGAAGCCTGGGGTGCCCAGCTGCAACTGAGAGGGCAGACTTGTCATTGTCAGTAATTAGAAAGAGCCTGGTAGTGGTTCAAGGTAGCCCTGAATTCCTACTTAAAAAAATGTGTTGGTGAGATGTAGTTTGCTGAATTCATTGTAGCTGTGTGGCTGTCTTTTTAACCTTGCTGCCCCACTCATTATACATGCAGTCAGTCACCAAAGACCCAGGCTCCTTGCCGCGCTCCAGAAGCCTGATAAAATGCATCAAATATTAGATGAAGCTTCTTGCCTTCCTCTCTGTGGGTCACTATCCCTGATATTTCAGCAACATTGGTATAGCTGTAAATTGAAATACATTTCTAACATTTGAAATATGTGTTGGGGCTTAGTAGGTACAGAATAAATGCATAAAGGATTAATAAAAAATAAATCACTAAATGAAACATATTGCTCATGGTGTTTCCAAGATAGCAACTTTATTTTCTAAAGAAATTAATCAATAGAGAATTGCCTGACATTGCACAGCCAAGAAAAACTTCTCAGGGAAGCAAAATTCTATGGTTTCTTCTCAGTCAGTGTTGGCTCAGTTAACTGAGGAAGTGGCACCTAGATCTGTAAAACAGCTCCACCATACCTAAGGCGTCATTTCAGGGCCTATTTTATTGTCTCGAAAGAAGGTACTGACACTCATTAGCCACTGATCTCTTGGCTTTGAAAGCTGGTTTTCTAAAAATAGGTAGGGATGCTATTTCAGGGGACAAAATCATTTTAGCGGTGCAGCCGGAAACACTGGCAGCCTTACAAACTGACGGATGTCTCACACTGAATAGTATGATAAGGTAGGTTGTGATTATCTCAATTAGTAGCTTCATTCCATAAATTCCAGAGTTTAAGATGAGAGTAGATGAGGTAGACTCATTTAAACATTTATGAATTACTTACATTTTCATTTGGATAATATCTATATATATTATGAGCTAGTATAATCAGCCTTCTGAAGTCTCATTTAGTTGATGAACTGTTGTAATCATAAAGAAAATTTGAAGGTAAAGATAAAGAAAGTAGAATTGTCATTAAAAAAAGTAGCAAAGGGGATCTAGGGAATATTTTTGAAACTAAAAGAAAAAAAGATTTTGCATTGTTTAGGAGTGATTCTGACCCCCGGCCAGGCGCGTGGTCACTGGTGCCTCTTGTGGGCGCCTCGCTCTGGCTCCATGCCCCGCCTCATGTCTGGTCAAGCGACTCTACCAGCATTTTCAGGTCAATTCACCAGAAACACTCACCAAAAAAATTTTGAGAATTAGCCACAGAGGTATTTTTATATAAAGTTAGGCTGTTACTCAAAAAGAACAAATTTCTCTTACATATGTATAATAGCAAGTGTTTAGATAAATTTTCAAAAAAAATTTTTAAGAGTACTGGCTTTCCTTATGATAAAAATGCTTTCACTCTTCTAAGATGATAACAGTGAACAATTTTTCCCCTGGTGGTAGCAAGTTTTAAATTTACTTTAGAAATTTATAAAAGAGAATTAATTAAAACTGTAGGTTACGACTTATAACTGCAGAGAAAATTAAAAAAAATATTTTATTTATTTATTTTTAGAGACAGTAAGGGAGGGAGAAAGAGAGAGAGGGACATCAATGTGTGGTTGCTTCTCAAGTGGCTCCCACTGGGGACTTGGCCTGCAACCCAGGCATGTGCCCTGACTGGGAGTCGAACCTGCGATGCTTTGGTTTGCAGCCCGTGCGAGAAAATTTTTAAAAGCTCCACATTTGAATATTTGTGCATTAATGGGGAAGAGGACTATTTAAGAAATCTAAGGATAGATTATAAATGTTGATCTAATGTCCTTCAAAAAATAAAGAAAGTATAATGATTTAAATCAAATTCTAAGCCCTTATCCACAATCTCTTACATGCCTCCTGGTCAATATTATTTACAATGTGTAATTAAAGAGTTGTTAAGTTTCTTTAAACATGTGTGAAAAGTTCATAAAATTTATGAAGGCTGAAGGTATGAGTGACATTTAAAATCCTTATTTAAATGGGTCAGTACAAACTCTCATTGTTGTGATGGTATAAAACACACATCTTTAACCTACATCTTTTTTTTTATTGTTGTTCCAGTACAGTTGTCTCCACCACTCTCCCCTGCCTCACCCACACCCCTCCCACACTCAATCCTACCCCCCTTTTGGCTCAGTCCATGGGTCCTTCATACCTTTTTCTTGATGACCCTTCCCTTTCTTTCCCTGTCATCCCTCTCCCTTGACCCCTCTGGTCACCATCAGTTTGTTCATTTCAGTGTCTCTGGTTCTATTTTGCTTGCTTGTTTGTTTTGTTGTTTAGGTTCCTATTAAAGGTGAGATCATAGGGTATTTGTCTTTCACCTCCAGGCTTACTTTGCCTAGCATAATGCTTTCCATCCATGCTGTGGCAAAGGGTAGGAGCTCCTTCTTTCTTTCTGCTGTGTAGTATTCCATTGTATAAATGTACCACAGTTTTTTGATCCACTCATTTACTGATGGGCACTGAGGTTGCTGACCTAAATCTTTTAATGGTAACTGTTTCTTTGTTGGCAAAGGAGCTTTATTTAGTGACTAGGATAACTCATTACCCAAATCCCAGAAATGTAGTTTTCCACAAGATTCAGCATTTCTGGCTTCTGACTGTGAATTCTAAAAGTAACAAGATTCTCATAAGCTTAATGTTGGTGAGAAGAAAACCATCCACCATTAGGATAATATGATCTTGCTTTCCTTGCAGAGTTAGGCCTGTCACCCTTAGAAACAATAGAAAATATAAAACACTTTAAAAGTGATATTTTCTTCTGCTACAAATCAGAATTTAGTTCCTAACTTTGAGAACTGGAACCATTTGCTACCACTTACCATCTCAAATTTCAATCAAGGAAACAGGGAATGTGAGAATAGTAAAAAAAAAAAAATGTATTTGACAGCTCTTGACAGCATTATCATACAGGGTCAACTTGGTTAATGTCTTTTGTGCCATGTGAAAATGAAAGCACACTAGGAATCCTGTGAGCTCAGGCCCAGGAGTTTCTCACACCCAGACAAATGAGGCTGTGCTGGTAGGTTCTGCACTCCAGCACAAACTGAGGAGCAGTAGGCTGGTAGGTGCCCATTGGTGTAGATGAATATGTGATGCAGACCCAGGAGCAAAGCTGATTGTCTATTCCTTAGATAATTATGTGATATTGGCCCCATTTCACATTTGTGTTTTTATTAAATACATAATCATTCAGAGTAAAATTGTGAACCCAAGAATATGTAAAAAATATTAAAAAGCCTTGAAGCAGTTGAAATGATGTCATTAAAACTCATGTTAGAGAGAATCTGATGTATCCCTGGGAATTTGGGGACATCATAGAGAATTGGGAAGGCAGGTGGTCAGCCTGCTCTATGAGGAGACCCCAACATTAACATGCCGAGAGTGTATTGTGACAGGCTGGAGCCAAGGAGGGCAGTCAAAGAAGATTACACTGATGCATGTAAACCATGGGGGACAGTGCCTTTGCAGGGCTTTTTGAGAGCCCAATGTTTTCCCCCTTATATAGGAATCATGCCACACAGAGCTTTGGTGACAGCCTAAAGATGACACATAGGGGCACAATAAGGACTTTTTGCCTCACCAATCCTCCTGATGGTACAACACAAAGGTGCCAGAGCTCAGATGAGAATGGAAAGATAGGAGGGAGAGCTAGGATCTGTGGCTGCCAGCACTGAGAGTAACGCAGGACTAGGGGAAGCAGAAGCATGACATAGGCTGTAGACCAACATTTTAAACTAAGTTAAAATAGCTTAGACTTTTAAGGAACTGATCATAGTTGAAAAATGGTGGAATCTGATTGAGATGACATTAAAGGATGTGCAAGGGGGATTTTACAGAGTAGGTCTGAAAATAGTGGGTAGAGAGAAAGAAAAACCACATTTTCAGTCTATTAAGTAAACTTTTCAATTTAACCTCATATTCCACAATTTTTCCCTTTCTTTAGTTGTTATATTGAATGTTGAGTGGATGAATGAATGAATTTGGACCTTATCACTAACTGCAGAGTTAAGTACATGCTTTCCTACATTTAAAACCCAAACCTCAGTGATCAGATGGTAGAACCTTTTATTTTCCAGGAGACAAAAAACCTGCCATGCCTTTTAAGTCACAGCAGTGGGAGGCTGAGGTCTCCGCCACAGGTAAAGTCAGCCTGAACAAATCATAAACTGCCAGGGAAGCCAATCTATGGCTTTCATATTTTTGATTTCACTTAAATTGTCAAAAAATCTTGTTCTTCAGCGAGCTATTTGGTTTTTGAGAAAACTAATACTTTTCTATCAGTATTTTCACTTTGTTAAAATTAAACACATACATATGGTAAAAAGAACAATCAGTTTTCCCAAAAGGAAAACAGGATTGCCAAGAATAAAATTTTAAAATCCCAATACTTGGCATTAGCATTGACATAGCCTAAATTCCAAAAGGATTTAAATGTGACAATATGAACTAAAATATGCCTGTTCTCTCTATATCACAGTTTTGAAAACTGTTATTCCAAGAAAAGCAACTAAAACTTCATGTGTTGTTTGTTATTTCATGGCATAGAATATTTGCTCTTATCAGTGTTTCATTGTTTGAGAGAGACTCTTTTTTTTCTAATGTGAGTATGAAATATCTCCTTTGGGGTCAGAGGCATGCATAAAGACATATCATTTGCCTTTTAATGGGACTTTCTGGTGACTCTACAGCTTTAAATTGTTCTACATGCATCAAATATTCCTCACTGAATGTTCTTGCTATGTACTCCACAAATATGGATGGAAATAATTACAGTGAGGATGGCTTCATATGATGATGTCACTCCAGAGAAAACCTGCACCACAGGGAGCATTTCCAGTAAAGTATGGCAGAAACTGCAGGGTAATCAAAGTGCAAATTCCAATTTATTTAAGCAATATTGTTCTTGCTCCTCCATTTCACAAAGCTGTCCTTTCTCATTAAATTTTTGAAAGAGAAGGAATGAATTCCACCAGCATAAATCTGAATGCTAGTTGACCTTTTTGAAAACTCTGCTTGGAACACTGGCATCAGCTGTCTTTTCACACACATGGGGACAAAAGGAAGAAATTGCGGTTTATAAGGAGTAAGCTGAGTGTATGGAAGCCTTGGAGCCATCCAGCTAGGGTTTTATTTGAAGAGGAGTTGGTGTATATTAAGGAGAGTGTATTTGTTGATAACCCCAAATAGGTTTGAACAAGGCATATGTCACAGGATTTTTGAGTGTTGTAGGTGGATGTCCCAGGCATTGGTTTTGATTTGACCTTGCGTTTTTCTCTCTGGCAACAAACAAACAAATGAATATAACACCTATATCTCAGTGACTATTTGAAAGAGTTAATGACTTCATTTATTTAATCATTTGTTCTTTTACTGGATGTCTATTAAGCACCAATGGTATATCAAGTGACACTGCACTAGGTGAAGGGATTAACAAAACAAGTGAGACACAGTTTTTCTCCTTAACATGCTCACAATTAGGAAGGGCCTTCCTGCTGGTAGGCAGAAAATGACAACACAGGGTGGTCAATAGTATGATGGAAAGAGGCTTATGGTGTTGGAGGAGTACATAAAGGGGAACCTAACCCAGCTGGATCTGAGAAGGAAGCTTCATAGAACAGTGATATCTGATGTCTGATTTGAGTCTTTAATGACTAATCAATTAGGGAGGGGTTAAGTAAAAGGGTTTGAAAGTAAGTTTTTCAAAATGCTGAACATAAAAAAATAAAAATAAAAACAACAACAACAATGGAGAATAAAGTCACCTTTGGCTGGAGAGGAGAACATGTGAGAATAAGGAAAGCCGCTAGGGGAAAAAAGAAAAAGGAGTTTACCCATAAAGAGTTTTATCTCTTATGGTGTATTAAAAATAGGTAGACTTCATTGTAAAGGTTAATGTGGTATTGACATAATTCCTCTAGTCTCAGGCTAGAGAGACTCATGCTCTGGAACCCAAGCTTCAGAAGGCCTTATTTAGAAGTCACACACAAAATAAAACTATTGACAAATACAACATCACCTCTGTACTCTGGTTTTAGCAAGCCTTGGTGTCCCAGTTCCACACACAATTGAAAATGTCAGCTCTTGTGACGAATGGAGGCCCCAGGGAAGGAAAAGACATCTCTCCACATCTCTGGCCTGATACCTGAAGACCAGGGAGCGGGCCCCTGCTCTGAAGTTTGGTGGCCCCGCCTGTGCAGCACTGGGAATGGGACACTGCTCCAATACTTGGAAGAACTTGCAGAGGGAAAACATGGAAGTAATTTTCTTTTATTAATTCACGTTGATTAATTAAACTCTTCAGGTTACATGTATGCTATAGATTCTTACCTAACAAAGGATAGCTTTCAAATAGGACCAAAAAGACATTCATTTTAATGCTTTTCTTTGTGTTCTAGTTTCAGACAAAGAGATACATAGGAATTAGCATGGTATTCCCAAAATTTGCATTTATGTTTATATTAATATACACAATTATGTATATTATGTAGATTAATTATATGTATATTATGTTTATTAATATTATATTAACATTTTTCTGCCTTTTTTCTCTTTTTATATACACTATATACATTCATAAAATATAATATATACATAAAACACATAAAGCATGATAATTTTACATTGAATGCTAAAATTCAAATGGCTTTATTTACATGAACATATTAAATTAAATCATGAACAAGTCAGCATTATTTTAAAATATTTTATTTAATATTTTGATATTCTTTTATTATAATCTGCCATTTGTCTTAATTTTATAAATAATTCTGAATATTTTGAGACTTTAAACATATGAAAGTAATATTATTTATTTTTGCATTTACCTTACATCTTTAATGAGTGAAAAATATATTAAACTTTTTTAAAGTTGGAACATTTTTATTCCTTTTGATCATGGCACTCAGTATTATATAAAATATTGATTAAAATAACATAATTAGTAATTTTGCTAAAATGAATATTATAGAATACAATAATATATATTTTCTCTTTTTATTTCTCATTCTAACATTACTGGACTCTACACAGAATACTCAGGCATGCACAATGATCCGAGTTAGTTGCTTATACTATTTTGCTGACTCATTTATATAAAAACCATAGCTTCACATGTTATGTTGATATTTTGCCAACAAAAAGGCATATTTCTCACAAAAGGAGGACATATTCTATTTATCAGTTGGTTAGATTGATTTATCACTTTTCTGTATTTAGCTATATGTCCATGGGATTGCATTTGTACTCTTCCCCTAAGCCTCAGATACTGAATCATCTTAAACAAGGGAGCAGCACGATCAGCAGTGGGCTTGAGAACAATCACTCCCGTGGGGACAAAGTGGCCAGTTGGGAGGCTGGTCTCCCTCTGTGTGGGTGATGTTTCGACCTCCAGCCTGAGCTTCTGAATCAACTCCACCCCCTTCTTTCCATAGCATATTTTTGGAGAGGGTTTGAGCCCCACCTCTATAGGTTTTCTGGCCAGCAAGTTCTAAGCCAAAGGCCTATCCATTTTCAAACTGGACATTTTTGACAGCTCAGCCACAGGGATGGATGGACTGAGGGTCTTCTGTTCACAACTAGAAAGAAAGTTGAGAATTTACAGGAGCTTATCATTGGTTCTGAAACCCAAGGATGATTCAGTATCTAATGCCAACTATTGACCACATGGACTATTCAGGCAAAATACCAATGTTTTGAGAAACAGCAAACTCTTGGA
This sequence comes from Tonatia bakeri, assembly GCA_004024845.1. Classification (NCBI taxonomy): domain Eukaryota; kingdom Metazoa; phylum Chordata; class Mammalia; order Chiroptera; family Phyllostomidae; genus Tonatia; species Tonatia bakeri. The sequence goes on along the minus strand of PVIA01003200.1, from coordinate 148,037 downwards.
CAAGAAAGCCCTCCAGAACTAAATGGCAAAATGAATGAGGATCTTTTGACTACTTGAAACCTACAGGCTGACCACTACCCTTGTGAGTTTCCCTGGTTCTTTTCAGATTGAAGCCTTCCAATCTGATCCACTCACGGGCTCCTCAGGGGTCCATCATCCATTGTCTTAAGAGAGAAATAGAGAGGAGCCAGGTGGGTATGAGAAGCTATTTCAGAAATTCTGCACAGTTCCATTTAATGTGAAGAAGGTGCTTTTTTTCAAGCCACCCGTTATCCTGGCCTAACCTAAGATTGGAAGGAAACTCTCCTCCCTACTCAATCTGAAATGAGATGTAGAATGTATCCTAAGCAAGAGCCAGGGATTCTTTAATTATTTTTCTTGGATTTACACATTTGGAAAGTTTGCTCCTCTATTTTTTTAAAAATCAAAAATACAGAAGCTAGATTTAATGGTGATGCCTTGGTGATGTCAAGTTTCTAAAATGGGAAGCAAATTTTGTTTAAAAGTTACAGTTTGTATCTTATAACACTATGTTTTGTCATCATGGATATGAGAATATATGGGAACATTAAAGTTTAATAAGTACTAAATTCTAAAGTAGCAGATGAAATTGAGTAGTCCTGATAAAGTTTATACACATAAACTTATAATTTATGTATATATGCATCAATTTGCATGTATGACTATATAGAGACAATTGTTTTAGTAAACTATATAATTTCTGTTTTCAATTTGCACAGAATTTGTGAATTTTTCATCATATCAGTAGGACTTCTGAAATGAGGCTTTTTTGTAATTAAAACTAGGTTTAAAATAACTAAAATCTATTACTCTGCTTACTCTTATTAGCAGTTTAACTTGGCCCTAATACATTTTCCTCTATTTTATGCATGGCCTCCCCCCATTTCCCGCAGGAGTGGGATGTGGCAGCATCATCAGTTCCAAAGACGGCTTTATACAAGATTAACATCTTCAGCAAGGGTGTCAGAGGCATGTCGATGAGAGAAATGCGATCGCAATCACTCACTATGAATTTCCTGGGACAAAATTATACTTGAAGAGCAACAACAAAGGTCAGCTTGGTTAAAATGATTGATGGCTGCTTCTTCTCTGCTAAATGTCGTTCAAAACAGCCCAGGTCATCTGTGAGTATGTTCTCATCCAACAGTTGATTTCTGTTTTGGTTTTGGTCTGGGATTTGCTACTTCCTACACAGGTATCCTTAAAGTTCACATTTCCCTTCCTTAGCATACTCATCTGTAAAATGGGAGGAAATGGCACTTTTTGGGGTATTATATGAGTGTAATAATATTTTATGTGGTAAGGATTAAACGACATGGTGCAGGTGAAGGAAGCACTTAGCACAGAGCCTGGCATGTACTGAGCTTACAATGTAGTTTAGCCATTCATTCTTATAGCACCTGCAAACCGTGTTTCACTCCTACATGACCAGCTGTGTTTTCCTTGTTACTTGTCCACAATAATTGACCATTTGGATATTTGTTTTGAGCCATAACGAGGATGGAGTAAAACAAAAAATGAACCAATTATCCCTCTTATTATAATTGGAAAGAACCATCTTTAATGAACCTCAACTTTAAATTCTGAGGCAGGAATATTCTTTATGAGGGTGAAGAAAAAGAGAGCTGAGGCCACAAGGAATTGCACCCCACTTAACCATTCTCTCACAAGCCCAAGACAGAATAAAATGGGTTGGTCTCAACTAACAATTCTAAGTTTTGACCACCTGGATCATGTCTGGCCAAGAGAGAAGAAAACAGGCTTTGTTTCACTAACGGAGTTTTTAAAGCATTGCTCACAGTCTCTCAATGGGTCCATTTAGACTCAGTAGAGAGCTCAGCCTGAGGTACAAAAAATCAGAAGTTGGCAAACAGCAAGACAGGGTGGCTCTCCCAGACGCCTGAAGAAAACAAAGACCTGCAGCCCCAATGGAGACTCTATCACAGTGTGCTCGCAGAGGCTCAAGGCACAGAATACAATATTTGTTTTGTCTACTTGTAAAATATTTAGTCTAGAAAATTTAAACCAATACTTTATTGGTGTACACATTTGTCCACATTTATGGCAGCCCTCATTCCGTGAAGCTTTGGGGACTCTGGCTCACGGCTAGCTGATGGCTTAGAAAGCCCATGTGTGAAAAGCCAGATCTTTCTGTGAACACAGATAAAAAGTGGGTCAGGCCAAGTATATGGAAAATGAGATAATGGGAGATTCAGAGTATTCCCATAGGGGCCAGTTTCTCTGATGTCCAACTGAACTACATATTAATGAAGGGTGAAAACCTCTCACAGTTGATAAGCAGGCTGTCTCCTGGCAATTATCATAGCTCCTGTTGCAAAATAGGTACTTTATTTGGACTTTATCCATTCCTTGACTTGATCTCTGTGAGGAAGCACAGCCTCAAATAATTGCAGGTCTATTAGCACATCAATTACCTAAAGACCTTGATTTTAGCAAGGAGTGGATTTTAATCAATCACAGCAAATGTTATCGAGAGATTAGTTGTCCCAGAGAATAAAATTAACTACAATTAGACTGTAATAATTTGCAAGAGCTTCTAGCATATATTTTCCAGTTCCTTTAGAATTAATGCATCTTGCTGCTACCTTGTATAGAAAAAAATATGTTTAGACTTTTGCAGTAATAACTGGAATTAATGTTACCTTTTAATTTCCTTCCTTGTAAGAAAATGAGAGGATGCAACTAAATTAATAAATTAATAACTCATACTTTAATATACCAGAAATCTTACTAAATAAGATAATTAAGATAATTACTAGAAACTAAAGAGTTTGTTAAGGAAGTATCTCATTTCAATCCTGAAATTCAATGTTTTTAAAGCATTGGTAGTCGAGTAGAAGACAAAAGGACAGTGTGACAAGAGAAAATGCAGGGAAGCTCAGTGATACTCAATTGAGGTGACAACATAGCAGATCTGGAGACATGTGGGCATTGTGTCAGGCACCCAGAAATCCTTGGTGAGGGATCTTATTAAAATTTTGCACTCACTGTTCAATATTCTGCTGTATTCAAGCTGAATTGGGGACTATTACACTGTCTTTAACAATTTACTTAAAACATTTTGGCACACACTGTACAATATTATGTATGTGCTAGTTAGTTTAAGCTTCAACTCTAGGGCCATTCAGTTTCTTGAACCAAGAATCCACACTCTTGGGATGGCACATAATATTATATGAAACAGGCTAATTCCCAAGGTGGCAACTAAAGGCTTCAACTATCTATATCTCGATCAACGCCTGAGGATTTCCTAATCAGCAAATGAAAGTCAGACATGGGCTTGCTCAGTGAAATCAGTGACTTGTTTGTTCTTCAGCACAATCACTGGTAGAACTGTACTCTGAGTAGATAAAATAAAAAATCACTCGAGATGTGACTTGACTTAAATATTTTAGCAGTGTTGCATGGACAGAATTTAGGAATTCAGGGAGGCCCAAACCCTGTGTTCTTAGGGATGGCTCCTTGTGCTTTATCCCTTCATGGCCCTGTGGCTGGTCCTGGATTTCCTGGTGCTGACTATAAAAGCCACAGGCAGGTCCACTCCTCCAAAACGGGGTAACATCTACTTGGTGAAGTGGAAGTTTCATGCAGAGTGGTAATCAGGGCATCTAAAAAGAGGCAGAAAAGTGTGCTTTTATCAAGCTTGCAGAAAAAGTAATGTTACACGTATTTGGGGTTTTATCACAGATACATGTTTGTTTAATATATCCTGTATTTATCACAGAATTTGGTCTAAAATTTACTTTCATTATAACCTGATAATAAGGTTGTATTATCTGCAACTATTCAATGATTAACTTTTCCTGTGAAAAGTAATTTAAGAGCTGTTTTTGTCCAAATTGACTTAGGCCACTTTGAAACATGACATCAGATTATTCCTATTTTGGAACTGAGTAAAAATGTCGGAGACATCTAAATTACAATTAATACCTGCTCATCCTAGTTTTGTAGGAGGATATCAATACTCTGATTCAGAGGGATTCTTAAATTTAAGGGTCCAACTTGAATGGAGAAAAATTACATTTTTCATTTCACTAACTGCTAACAGAATTTAGTATGTCCTTGCATTTGAAAGTAGACAAACCACAATTTAACAGCACCTGTGATTTTGCTGCTAATAGGAATCATAGATTTTTTTATATCATTATAGCATTTTTACAGGTAGCTTTAAATATCATTTAGGATCATTGCTACTTAAAACTTATCATTGTTATTAGACCAACTGCTAGATCTTTTTATTTAATGTGTCTGTAAAGAAGTACATGGATTATTATATTATAGACTTGTTAATATTTTAAAAGTTATTTTAATATGTGTTCTTAGTTACATAAGGCTATTTATTTATTTATTTATTTATTTATAGGCAGAGGGACTGGAGGGAGAGAGGGAGAGAAACATCAATGTGTGGTTGCTTCTTGTGCATCCCTCCACTACGGACCTGGCCCGCAACCCAGGCATGTGTTCTGACTGGGAATCAAACCTTTAGTTTGCAGGCCAGTGCTCAATCCATTCAACCACAGCAGCCAGGGCAAGGCTTTCTTTTTAATCCTGTGTATTTTATCTTATGAATTTAAAAATAGTATTTGGAAAAGGGGTTGAAAGAAGTCACCAGACTGCAAAGGTATTCCTGGCACACACAAAAAAAGGGTTGTGGACCCCAGTCCTCGAGTGTTCCTTCAATGTCAGCCCTATTGCCAAAATTAAACCTAGCTATCTGAACGGTTTCCTTGTTTTTGTGACATCATGGGAATGAGTGAATGGTGTGTGTATGTATGGAAGAAGTTGGAATGAGGTGTTAAATAGAATTTAAAGAATATGGGCAGCTAGTAGAACAGTCTTAGCAGAGGAAGAGAATAGAATAAGAATGGAGTTGTTGGTAAGGTTTCTTGAAATCTCTTCCAATTTGTAAAATGGAGGAAGAGAATTTAATGGGGAACCATTTACTGACTCTCGGCTTAAGCTTTGTCCTTCCTGGACATCTCCTCCTGTGGGGAGAGGCACGTGAATTAGAAGAGGTGCCTGGGATGGGGAAAGTAAGCAGACACTAGCCTGCAGGGCCACAGGCTTGAAGACGCTGGGCTGGCCATGTGGCCAGATTCAGTTTTCTGGGTTTAATTTTAGTAGGGAAAAATGTCTCTGATGCCACATTCATTGGAATCAGCTTTCTCACCTCCAGTGTGTGTTGTCCTAGTTAGGACAGGGTTACGGATCCCTGACTGACCTAAAAAAGATGAGTCTATGCTGGCGAGTCTTTCCAGAGAATATATGCGCCATTCACTTGTGAGACCCAGAGTAAAATGACTATCGAGTGCCAGTGAAGTCACAGACACGTCTCTCTATTGTTTCGAATGAACTCTCAGCAATGTCTTAAGGATATCTACCCCTGGGAACCTCAGATGTGAAAATGTAAAACCTGGGAAAACCATCTGGTCTGGTTTGATTTCTGACTGTGCCTTTTATTATTAAGTGACCTTGTATAAGTCATTGCATATTCTAGAGGCTCAGTTTTTACATGGATAAAATGTTAATAATGTCAATCTCTTCTGGGTTGCTGTCAGGCTTAAATCATATCCAGATAATATCTAGCATATGTAGGTACTTACTGGATGTGAATTTTTCCACATCCTTTCCTCCTGAAGTGAAAGGGCTCTGGATCCTCAATAGCCTCTTGTCAGACAAATTCACCCTCTCTGAAAAGCCTGTTTTAAGAAATCTTCTTTTACTTAGAGTGTTTTTTTCACTTTAAGTGTATGAAAGAGCTCCAGCTTTTTAAATTCACGTCTTAGTAAATAAAGTCCAAGTACTCCACAGTAGACATTAATATTCTGGGGGCAAATTAAGAAGTAAAGAACAGTATATAAAAATAGTGGCCTTATTCTCCATATAAGGACACATTCTCTTCTTTTTCCACTGATTTACAATGCATTCTTCATTTCTTTTTTTTTCTGGTGATATCTTTTTTTAAAATTTTCTTTTTATTTATTATTGCTCAAGTACAGTTGTCTCCATTTTCCCCTCACCACACCCCCCACCCCAGCCAGCCCCACTTCCCACCCCTCGTCCTTGTTTCTGTCCTGCCATATTAGAGAGCATTGGAAAAAAACAAAAGTAGGGAGAGTAAATCATTTGTCATAGGAATGTGGTCCTACTTCTCAAGTAGTTTACATTATACTTGGAGAAACAACAAAATATTATCAATTATGAGAGTTGTGAAGAGCTCACATCCCTGGCTAACCTACTTGTTTATGCTTCTCAGTAATGGGCATACCCTCCACCACTGCTTCCCACAACTAAGAGTTAGCTTTGTCCTTCTCTTGCCTTCATTTCTCTACAACTAGTTCATCAGCAAGTCAATTCTTCTCCACTGTCAGAAAATAAACCAAACCTCTCTTGCCTGGAGGATTGAAAAAGGCTCCTAACACATGTCCCTGCTTTTATTCTTCCTCTTTTAAAATCAATTCTCCACACAACAGCCAGGGTAGTATTTTAAAAAATATAAATTAGATCAAGTAACTTCTCTGCTTAAAACCATCTAATGATCTCCCCTCCCTTTTAGGCTAAAATTCAAATGCATTAAGCAGGCTTTCAGAGTCCAGTGTGGGATTCTCCTGTGCACTCTCTCCATCTCGGGGTCTCCGCATTAGTGATTCCCTCTGCCTCTTATTGCTCTTCTCCCTGATATTCACATCAATGGCTTTTTTTATTGGTTAATGTCATTCATTTCTCAAAGGGGACTTTCATGACCTTTGGATCACTTGGCCGCACTTTATCCTATTTTAATTCTCTGCTTTGCGATGATCACTCTTTGATTTTCGCTCGTTTACTTTGTAGTTAACATTGATGTGGTGCTTCCTGCGTGGTACTCTTCATCTAAATTCTTTATGCATTTTAACAGCTCCTCCTTCTTGGATGATCCCTTGCCCTCCTGAGGTTTTAATAAACATTCACATTCATGGTTCACAAAGGGGGACACCATATCACCTCTTATTCATTATTTTGCCTCTAGATTTAGCACATAGTATAGCACAGAGGAAGTTCTCAGTTAATATGTGTTAAATAAATGATTGGTGACCCTTTACTTCCCCATTCATTTTATAGCCATTAATTGTTACTAGATGGTAATGCAGGAATTTCGAAATTGTCGTCCAAATCGAATTTCTTGCCTTCCTCCCAAACTACGTTTTTTTTCTGTGCTCTGTACATCCGCGAATGTCAATAGCACCTACACCATTGTCTAAGCTAAAAACATCATACTGGTGAAACTGGGCAGATTTCTCCTCTGCAGACTTCTGGTGAAATAGTCTAACTCTTTAGAATACTTTAAACCATCCAAAGTCCTGAATGAGCTAGAGTTTCCTTCACTAGTTTGTTTCTCTCAACTATGCCCACGCTCCGGCACCCCGCCACAGTGTATGCAAGGACGTTATCGTGGTGAGTGCTTGTTCACATCTAAGGGGTCATGCATGCTGCTCCCTCAGATGGGAACACTCTCCTCCCATTCTCATTTTATTCAGTATGTTCCCCCAAACCCTGTGCTGCCCTTGACCTGTCCTGACAGCAACCTCAAACAAACCTCTCCTTGACGATTTCCCATCCTCCTTTGAGACTTATTTTCCCTAGGAAATGAGCTATCTCTCCTGGCTTCCCTGGCATGCTAATAACACATGGTTCTGATTCAGAAGACACCTGGAGCAGAGTTCTGAGAACACGTATTTTTTTGTAAAGATTTTATTTATTTATTTTTAGACGGGGAAGGGAGGAATGGAGAGAGAGAGAGAAACATCAATGTGAGGTTGCTGGGAGACATGGCCTGCAACCTAGGCATGTGCCCTGACTGGGAATCGAACCTGCGATGCCTGGTTCGCAGCCCACACTCAATCCACTGAGCTACACCAGCCAGGGCAGAGAACATGTGTTTTTCAAAAGGTCTCTAGGTGATATTAATGCAACACAACCCTGAATCTTCATTTAGTACTAGCACATGGAATTGTAGTTGGCAAACATTTATCCCTCCATTCTGCTCACTACACTGGGTGCCTTGTGGGGCACAGAACGTATCTACCTTGTTCACATTCTCAGAAACACAGAATCTAGCAATACAAAATATCCCATTTTTTTGTCAAATAAATGCATAAACTGTGTGATTTTTATTTGACTATCCGAGGCTCTGTCTTGTAATTTTATGTTGGTAAATAGCAATATCAGTTAAGTGACATGTAACTAAGTCATTTTAGTAAGGAATGTCTCACAATGACATATCATAATATTATTCAAAAATTTCCCATAGGTTTGATATCATTCCCAGGGCTTATAACTTAAACCACAAATGCTAATGGTTTCTGATATTTTCATATAGAAATAAAAAGAATTTGCTAAAAGTCAAAGCCAATATTAGCTTCCTTGACAGATTTCTTATCCTTGACCAATATTTACGAAGAGCTTCTTTTGAGAATAACTTTGTAGGATATGTGTTAAGAATAAATTGTTAAGTATAAATGCCATTTCCAAAGTCCAGGTAAATGTCAAGGTAAGTGTAAGTAATGGTGAATAAGATGGAAGTTTATACACATATGTACACACATACACACACTTTAAGCTGAGGTAGTATTGCCTGTGAATAACTAACATGTTTCCAAGTGCTATACTGAAGCTAATCAGGTCAGTTGAAATAGAAATAAAATGTTTTCCTCCTTCAGGAAATTTTTTTCTTTACTGCCCGTTGGTTCTACTCGCAACTTCCTGCTGCTCAGGACAGCGCAGCTTGTTTAGTGGGCCCCCTTCCCTTTTTGCCCCTACACATAGTATAACACGCCTTAAACTGTGCTTGAAGAAATCCCATCCTGGTTTTTGTGTTTCTAAAGTGCAGTAATTAAATATGATTACCTTGGGGTGCATGCAATAGTTAGAGAATGGGGTGAGATAACAAGAATTGCTTAGATAATTTACATGACTTCCTATTTTGGGATCATCAGAATGAAATCTACATCCTGGTAACTGTCTTCAAATTATATAGGATGGTCAATTAATTACTGAATTAAAACTAGATTTGTATCTGATTACTAATGTAATACATAATCATTATAGCACATCCTGATAATCTAGAAAAGCATGAATGGCAAACAACCCATAGTGCATGCGCAGAGATGATCATGGTTGATATCTGGTGTCGAAACTCATTTTACAGAAATGAAAAATAGACATCTCTACCAGTGATGCTTGCTCTCAGCTGGTGGAAGGCGCTTGGATTACTGTTTTGAGAAAGGCAGAAGCTGCTTCTGAGCTCAAATGGAAAAATAACAGTGAATGATTAGCAAAGACTAACACGGGCATTGGAGGTAAAAGTGTGGGAACTGAGTCATGCATTTAATATCCTTGATTCTTGAATAAGATAACCATGTGGACAAGAATATGTAGAACACTAAAATAGATACAGCTAACATTAAAGGACATGAGATGCCAAAGGTGTGCAAAAAGCTTTGAAACCTTCCTCTTGGTTGTGCACAACCTCTAAGGTCATTGCTTATATGTAGAGAATTAAGCACATTTTATCAGATTTTTAGCATTAGCAACTATGCATTTTCTTTAATATGCCTGCTGACATAGACACGGTTCTTTCTATTAAGTTCTTTCTCTCTTTAAAATATGTATTTCTAGCAACAGGCTACTGACCTTTTGGGGTTCACCTCTTAATTATCACTTTTTACAATTTGCTTACCATTCCTTGCTTACCATTCTGCCTGGCAGAAAAGCAAAACCACAGAGTGGAATGGAGGAAGAGAAGAAAGAAGAAACAAAGGAAGAGGGGGAGAAAATGAGACAATAAAGAAAAATAGAGAGTAGAAGTAGGAATATTAAAAGGGATGGGAAAACGTAGAGATTTAAAGAGATTAATTGCAACAGCACACCCCAAGAGAAAAGGAAAATGAATCCTTAAAAGGCAAGTGGAAAAGGCTAAACACTTTCAGACAGTCTTCTCTAGGGATGCTGACTGGACACTCTACACTCCAGCAATCAATATAGTCATTTGCAATTAGGCGAAAGGAAAGGCTAACGCTTAACAGGGATGCCCCACCCCCACGCATTCCTGTGAGCTGTGGGAGCAGCAGAGGAAGAGGGAGAAGTCTGCAGACCGATAAACAGTGCCATGGAGCTGAGGTGGGATGGCCCTGTGAGAGAAAGGAAAGGCAACATGCTCAAGTACCTTCTCCTGTTGTGGATGGAGACCTGGCGAGCTGAGGTTGAAGGAGCAGACCCAGAGGAAAGTCTGACCCTGGGGGGAAGAAATGGCAGGAAGAGAAGAGCTGTGGGAACCTGAACTGTGGGAGATTCTCAATGTCTCGCAATCATAGAACAAAGGAAGAGGTGTGGGTCAGGGGCCTGCTCACTAATGTGTCAGGGGAGAGATGAAAATCTTTCCGCTGTAAACATTTGTTAATGGGAATAATTGGAAAATGGTAGATAAGCATTTGTGTTGGATTTTTGCACCTTGGTTAATATGTTAGAGGAAAAATTGTATTAAAACATGTGCTTTCCCTGAGATACTGTATCTGCTTTTCATTCTGTGTCTAAAAGGCAGAAGATTGATTTTCACTTGTGTAGAAGAACCAGTGGCTTCAGCTTAAAGAGATAGTGGTTCCTAGTTAGGAAGGACCATGGGGAGAAGACCACTATTTAGCAAGGGAGCTACCCTCTCTCCTCATTAACCTCATGAAAGTGCTTGGTGATCTCAGACGCCTGAGAAGCAGATAGCTGAATTCAAGGGATCTGGCGGGATTTGAGAGGGGACCCAGTCTATGTTAGTGTGTTCAGGCTGCTATATAGCAAAATACTAAGGACCGGGGAGCTTATGAAAAACAGGAATTTATTTCTCACAGTTCAGAAGGCTGGAAGTCCAACTTCAAAGTGTCAGCATGGTCGGTGAGGGCCTTCTACAGGGCTGTAAACTTTTCCTTGTGTTCTCACATGGTGGAAGTGGGTAGGGATCTTTCTGGAGACTCTTTTATAGGGCACTGATCCCATTCACAAGGGTTCCACCTTCAATGACTTAAGCACCTCCCAAGGCCCTGCATATTAATGCAATAACCTTTGGGGGATAGAATTTCACATGCCAGTTTTAGGGGGGATGCAAACTTTTAGACCATAGCAGCCTTCAAAGGGAATGCTTTGAGGTAGCAATGATTACAGTGTTTTCTGAATTTTTATAAATTCTTCTTTAACTTGTCAGATCTTTGGAAGGCAAATAATGAAAATGGAAATGTGTGTTAACCCCTTTGAATGACAGTAGCATGAATATGGTGGAAATATTTCAGGGTGAAGTTAGCTTTTAAATATTTGCTCTGATTTTTACTAACTCTAATTCTTATAGTCATTATAATGATTAAAGTGTATAGTACAGGGATTCTCTAGTACACAGAAGACTTAAAATATATGTTAGTTCTCATCTTCTCCTGTTTACTTTAAAAGTTTAACCTTACTTTATTGGCTGATACATGCTAAGGCAAATTTTCACCAGTTGACTGTTTTGGGAGTTATATAAACTGATCCCTTACAATTAATTCTAATATGCTGACCAAACTGTACCCTTAATTTTCTACAGTAAAATGATGTTAATATGTTATTATTATATTAACATATTAACATATGAAATAATAACATATTCCAGAGCAAATCTAATCACCATATCACGTTTTTTTAAGTCAAATTCTGCAAGTAAAAGCAGGTGTAGCAAGGCAGGAAGGAGATGGCACACTCCAGCAAGAAGAAATGAATGCATGGACTTTTCAAGGAGGCATGGCAAGGTCGAGAGCCCTGGAGTGACCCCAAGCTGTAGGAGACAGCAGCCAGTGGAGCTGTGGCCTTCCATGGACAAATGCAACCACGGCCAGCCAGTAGCTCAGTAGGGGAAAAACTAGGAACATACACACCCTGCCCTCACTGTGTTCCTGCTCTCTGTTCTACCAGAGTCTCCCATTAGCTGGACTCAAAGGGAAGCCAGAGCAAATCTGGGAACGGAAACAAAGATTATCCAGCATTGTTGTGTGTGTGCGTCTCCGTGTAGTGTACATACATGCAGGTAAAATCAAAGTCAAAGAGGTTCATTCACCCCCATTCCTCCCAGCATAAGGTTAAATGTTAGAACTTGATTGTTTAGGTTTGGAAGATAAATAACTTACGTAGTTATCTGTATCAGGGCATAAGGTCAGAACAGTGATTTTTTCATATAATTTTGAAGTTCTTGTTGTATACCGAGCTGGGAGATGATTTAACTAGGCTGAAATTTAGTTTCTGTTCTTTGAGGGAAAGAAAGATGGCCCAAACTGAGATCAGATGGGAGTGGGTTAAAATTTTCATCTGCTTCTTCAGAAGAGATGAAATAAATTCCCCAGTGAACAGGCCATCTATTATTTACCTCACTTAACCCGGTACTCACGGCACTAGAAGTATCACCATGGGAACTCCAGTTTGGTCTTTGGACTAATAACTTTCTTGGGAGGGATCTGTTTGGCTGTGAGAGGAGGACTGAATGTTCCACTAGATGAAAGCTTTCAGATGTGGATGGAATTGGATTCATCCCCATCCTATTTCCTAGTCCTTGGTGTTTCACCTGAGAGTGAACTCAAGAGATAGCCAATTGCTTCTGACATTTGTTTTTACAAGGGAAGCTAAGCAACTTGTGATTTTACATATAACAAAGACAGTAAGTGGCAGTTCATATTTTCAAATGACTTGGGAGCAAATATGAGATCTGTAATTAGTGAGCTGACAACCTAGTTGGTGCTTTTCATTTCAGAGATCAGGGTGAGCATAAGAAACAGTCTCATAGTTTGGGGAGGACTGAAGAAGAAAAATCTCCACCAAACCTAAACCAAGAAATCCACTGACTTTTTAGCTAGGAACATGTGGAACTGGGAAGGAGTCAAGTCATAAACACTGTTACAAATTCTGTCATACAAATCTTACATTATATATTGGTGAAATTAAGTCACTTGCTATTCCTTTATAATTAAATTTTCCTTTAGACAACCTTGAGATAAGACTTCCCCTTGTTTCATAGATTCCTTAGATTTCTATGAAATCAATGGTGATACTATCAACCATAAAATTCCAAGAAATTAACTGTGTGGAAAATGTGAAGGAAAGGGCACTGGGCCGGGTGTTACTATAAAACATTTAAGAGAGTGTTTCATCCAATAGAAAGTAAGTATGATGATGCTTTATAGGTATTTCACTTCTAAGTTTTTTAATATGAATGCATGTTTCTATCTAATGTGTCAGAGTAGACTTTCCAAAGCATAGGCATTATGATTTGCTTAAAACCACACAAATGTTTTCTCCTTTCAATTATAATAAAACCCAAGCTACTCATCATGGTTTTGAAGGTCCCATGTGATGATACTCCTGCACACCTGTCCTACCTCACTTGCTACCACTTTTCCTTGCACTGTACTATAGCCATCCTGAGCCCCTTGTTGTTCCTTGAGCATGACCCCTTGTTCTTGCCTCAGGGTCTTTATGTTTTCCATGCCCTCTGCTAGGAAGGCTTGTTTTCTTCACAGCAAGCGCTATTAAATGAAGTGTTCTTACTTGTCTATCTTTTCTGAAGAATGTAACCACCTTGAGGGCAAAGACTTGTCCGATGACAGTTTGTCTCTAAAACACGAGGCAATGGCTGGGAAACAAAAATTGTTTCTCAAAAAGTAGCTCTTGAATGAATATGTGTCTGCATCCTCTGTCCTATTCTGGTTTCATCTACAACCTTCAAACATGACTTGGGTTAAAGTTTGATGTCTTTAAGTTATTATCATTTAGAAAATAAGAAAATATCAATGTTTAACTTTTTTTGAGAGTCACATTATCCCAAAGTGGCTTCAAATTCTTATTACGTGCAAACTGCTTTAGGTGTCAGGTCGTGTCTGGAGCCTTATGAGGGTGATGAGATGAGCCTGATACAATGTTTGATGTTTGAGTAGCAAACTTCAACCAGGGTCACTCAGTGTAACGAACTGCCTCTTGAATTAACAAATGTGCCCTTCAGACTAAGCATGGTAAATGTTCCGTGCCTTGTGAAGTAAAAGGACATTTGTCAGTCAACATTTACAGTCCTTGCATTTCTATAATGTGGAAACATGGGTGTTTGTTTTTCATGGAGTAAATGTGTCAGTCACATTGACACAAGTATTGTCTATGAAACAGCTATATTTACTACCTCAAACTGATGAAAAAGCGTATCTGACTCTCCTGTGCCTGGGTAATAGGAATCAGTCCCTGACAGATGAATCACCCTTTTTGATGTGGACTATCTTTTTTAACCATGGCGTTCTAGTGCTACCTTATGAGGGATCATAGTAGGCAGCCAGTCAGCTCTTACAAGCAAACATTGTATCTAACTACCACTTAGATGAAGAGCCTCCCTCAGTCCTTCACCTTCAAAGATAAACATAGATTAATATCGACTGTTCTTTAATTTAGTGGAATAACATAGTATTCACCCTTTTATGACTGGTCTTTTATTCAATATTTTTTAAAGATTTTATTTATTTTCAGAGAGAGGGAAAGGGAGGGAGAGAGGGAGAGAAACATCAATCAGTTGTTTCTCGTGTGCACCCTGACCAGGAACTAAACCCACAATCCAGGCATGTACCCTGACTGGGAATTGACCTGGTGACCTTGTTTTTTGCAGGACAACACCCACCTAACTGAGCCACACAAATCAGGGCTTTTGCTCAATATTATTTATCCATCCTTTCTGTATGTAGTGATAGTTATTTTTCCTTGATATATATAGCATTCCATTATCTGTAATCCCATTTTTTTCTTTTTCTATCCTATTATAGATGGACATTGTCTTTATATTTAGTGTTTTGTTTTTATGAACAATGTGCCATGAAGTTTTTATGTGTCTGTTAGAGTCCATATATGTGTCTTTCTTTTGGATGCAACTACACCTGGCACTACTGAGTGTATATGTGTCCAGATTTACTGGACACTGCCAAGTAGTTGTCATCAGTAATTGCATTGAGATGTACTCCACCGTCAGAGTGTGAGAGTCCAGTTTGCTAAATTCATTCGATTTTAGCCATTTTTGTAGATGTTTAGTTGTATCATATTCTGATCTTGTTTTTTGTTTAATGACAAATGATATTAAGCACCTTTTGATACATTTATTGACCTTTTGGAAGTTAGAAAAAATTATGTTTATTGGCCTTGCTGCAAATTAGGAAAAAGTCTTCATTTTTTCAAGACTCCTCAAAGCCATCTGCTGGGAAAACTGTTACAATAACCTTACATATCTGCAGTGACTTGAAGGCATGTGACAACCCCAGAAGATGTTCAACGCACAACTTGACACCTAGTATAAACAACGGTCCCTGACAAACCACTGCAAACATTAAAAGGTAGGTAAAGAATTCACCTCAGAGATTTTCACTGGCCAAGTAAAATGAAACCCTCCTTTTTTATAAGATTCTTTTGAACTGTAAGCATATAAAGTGAAGTAGATACTGAAGAAAGGAAAAGATAACTCTGGCACCAAGTTCTTTCAGGAAAATCTCCACTGAAAAGAGGGACTTGGTTTAGAGAGTGGACCCCATGGGTGATTTTCAAACTATTTTATCACCTTTCTGGTGCAGGCACTGACCTGTGATATGGGTGCCAGCCATACAGGGCTTACAGCTTAACAGACGTGTGCCAATGTGCATGTGTTCTGGGTACCAGGATGCCAGGGGCCATGGACTCAAGGCATTTGAGGAAAAAACGGATGCACACAAAAAGGAAACTATGCTATGAGCAAACACTTTCCTTTACAGTTTTGCCTATATCAAGGTTCTGATGCCAGTGTTATGGAATCTAAATTCTCTTATTAACCAGAATTACTAATCCATGCATGATGCCGTGCAAATCAACATGTCTTCCTGTAAACAAATTTGCTTCTATCTTTAAATTTAGGGCTAACATCTTCCTCGTTTGTCCTCATTTGTTTCAGGTAATTTAGATTCGGATTTCAAAATCAGTGAAATCTATCACCAACAGAGGAGACTGTTGGATAGGTAAATGAGTACTACTAAAGTGTTTCTGATTCTTCTTAGATTTAGTGTGATAAGAAATGTGAAACATGTAACATGAAAATATTTTATTTAGAAAATATTTAAATAAATAATGCACCATTTGAAAGTTGTTCTGAGTTCTGAACAGAAGGGATAGTCATATTCATAAAAGTTAACCTCACCAAAATTTAAAAATCTTTGAATGTTTCTGGTAAGTATCATGACCTTTACTTTTTTATTCACTGTAATGTAATATGACAGGTGAAAGCTTATAGCATATAAAATATTTTCATTAGATATACACTTATATACAAGAGAACTCAATTTAAAAGTAATCTATATTCAAAGTATAAGCCACAGTAATATTTATAAAACCTATCAAAATGAAAAAATCTTCCAAATGTTTAGTGACAAGTCTCATGACCTTTAGATTACCTATTGTATTCAATTTTATTTTTAGTCCTTTCAATTATCTTCCTGATACTCAGAGATTTTACAGTGAATTAATTCTTCTGTGGGAGAGTTTCATCCTCATTGTGGGGGGCAGGAGCCATTATTCCTTTCATCTTATGCACGGCGTTTCCCCATAGTCATCCTGGTGATAATGAACTATTTAAGCCTTTCTGAATATAGAGAGTAGGCACGAGTTTGATGGTCATTTATGTGGAGTGAGGAAAATGATCTTATAATGTTAGTGATTATGCTAATTACCTCAAAGGGGTGTATGCAGCATGTGAATAGAGAAACTAAAACATGAGAAACTAATAATGTTGCTAAGGCACTCAAACAGCATCTATAAATGGTTTAACTTTAATGTAGCATTAGAAAAATAAGGTACTTAATATCATCCATACATAGGATATTTTTAGATTAAAATTTGATCAACTTCGATAGTATCTGTCTTTACCTTTTTTATTTTCTAAGATTTTCTTTGTTTGAACTTTAATATCAATATCTCATATGCAATTTGGTTAGCTCTCCACTTCAGAACTTAAATAAATCGTTGCCCTTAATGCTGCCTATACGAGGCAGACATTTCAGTCCCGTAGAGAAAACATGAGCATCTCTAGGTCAGCTTGCTTTTATAATAGTGTTGGGAAGCCCAAAGGCCGCATATAAATAAGCGTATTTGAAAGCCCTTGGCAGAGTGGTGCATAATGTGTAGGTAATGACTGAGATACAGTGAACTGAATTTCAATTCAGGCTGGCTAACAAACTAGAAAACGAACATTGCTGATTTAAACAAGGTTTGGTGGAGGAAACCATATCATTTACTGCTGCTTTTCTTAAAATAGATTGTTCACATTATTTAATTATTACTACTATTGCCCTGAATTAATTAAGCAATCACCATCTTGCTAAATCTTTTGAAATATGGACAGAGACGTGGCGTAGGGCCTGAGGGTGACATTCTCCTTCAGCTGGCACAAAATAGGTATGTGCCAAGTGGTCTCAGTGAGAACAAAGCAATTGGCCTGGAAAGATAAAAATAGCATTGGGGAGACTCTCAATGGGTAATAATGAGTAATACAATATTGGTTCTTTTCCTCACTATACGTCTTAGAATAAGCACGTGTACGAAATTCCCTTGATAATTTCAAATACACTTCTATGGGCTTATTTTGTTTCTTTCTTAATTCAGAAATATTTTATAGTACTCCACTATTCAGTCAAGCAGAAGAACAAAATACATTATTTATTGTATTTTGTATTTATTGTATTTTCCTAATAGAAAAAAACATTTGTAAGGGACATTCTCCTATTACTGATTCTTCATGCAAACATATATTAAAACTATATAACACCATCTTAGAAAAACTATCCTGCTTTAATTGGGAATTCCCCCTGTATTACTGTTCTGAATTTTAAACAAATGTCTCATAAATGACATTCACCTCTTCAGTAAAGGTTGAATGCTGAGTGGCAGAAACGGCTGGTTGCCTATCAGTTTCCTTTTCCCCTTCTTAATAAGCAAGTGTCTTAGTTGCAACTGATTGCATGCCACCTAGACAGGAACCATGTTTGCTGGCTTCTCTTATGGCTTGCAGCGCCATGTGACTAGATGCTGGCCAGGATGGAGCAGAGGGATGGATGCCTCCTAAAACCTGTGGAACATTCCCTTCTCCCCTTTCCATCATGTCAGTGATCCTTCAATATAAAAGCAGTCTCCTCCAGTCGGAGAGAAATAAACTCTGATCTCATAAAAGCCCCTGCATATTCAGGTCTGTTAATTATGCCAGCCTATCCTTTTGGTCAAATAATATACCTGTTTTGACAGGTATAATACTCATTGCATTTTTTTTGGGGGGGCATACCATTGCCTTCTTTTTTTAGGGTAAAATATCAGCATACATAAATGCCTTATGATTTCACTCATATATGGAATCTAATGAACAAACTGAATTACTAAGGAAGATGGGGACAGACTCATAGAGAGCAGGATGACTGACAACTAAGGTGGGGAGGTTAGGGGGTGGAAGGATTGAGCAAAAGGGTAAAAGGACTCGTGCACATGGACAGCAGCCTGGTGATTGCTGGGGGGAGTAGGATATAAGGGGACTAAATGGTAATGGAAGAAATACAATAAAGATTAAAAAGTAAATTCCTACAATACATGTATATCTTACAGGTAAATTATTTTGGATTAACATTACCCAAGGCCAGCCATCCTAATATTATTGCAGTAGCCATGTACCCCACCCAGACTGTCAGTGCTCTGACTGCATGCCTTTTCTCCCTGCTTTGGGCGCATTGCTCTTTTCACAAAAGCCTGTGCTTACGGCCATAGCACCTTGCTCACAGACATGCTACCACCAGAGAGTTCATGCTAAACCTCAGGCATTATCTAGCTCATCTTGATGATAATATCCGAAAAATTTTCTCTAATGAGAGGAGTAAAGCCAATAAGGTACAGCAAAGTATAGCCCCCCCCCCCGCAAATTGACAGCATTCTTATGCATAAATGATAGTGCTATTTTTCTTTCAAACAAATTTTCTAAAAATAATAACCTTAGCATGATTCCACAAGTCTAAATTGTTTTTCCCCCTAGTTCTCTTCTCCTGCTGCTATTCCCTTTCTCAATTAGCACTCAACCTCTCAAACGATAAAGGAGGTGCTTTGAAATTCTTTAAGAGAATGATGTGCTTATGATCACATTACTCTTACAAAGAAATCAGAACTTAGTTTTTTATTTCTCAAGTTTTGTTTTTATAATGAGCATATGATTTTACATGAGTTTAAGTTGTACAACATAATGATGTGATACACGTGTATAGCTGACCCTTGAACAACACGGACTTGATCTGTGCAAGTCCACTTATATGTAGGGTTTTTTCAGTAAATGTTCAATTAGTACATTGTATCCCCTGGTTTTGCATCTATGGAGTTAACCAACCATGGATCCAAAACAGTATTTTCCATCAGCAGTTGGAAATCAACTGTGCAGGGTGCTGGTCCCCTAACCCCTGTGTTGTTCGAGGGTCAATTGTATTGCAAAATGATCACTGCAGTAAGTTTAGTTATCATCCATCACCATGCATAGTTATAATATTTTTCCATATAATGAGAGCTTTTAAGATCTACTTTCTTTCAGCAACTTTCAAATTACAGTATTGTTAACTAAAGCCATCGTGTTGATTCCATATAATTTTTGAAGTATTTGTTCTAGATCTGTGAAATGAGCCATTGGTATTTTAGCAGGAATTGAGTTGAATCTATAGATGCTTTTGGTAGTATAAACATTTTTATGATGTTAATTCTTTCAGTTCATGGACAGGGTATACGCTTCCACTTATTTGTATCTTCCTGAATTTCTTTCTTCAGTATTCTATATTTTTCTGAGTACAGGTCTTTTACCTCCTTGGTTAAATTTATTCCTAAGTACTTTTTTTTTGTTGTTGTTGTTGTTGCTATAGTAAATGGGATTTTTTTCTTAGTTTCTTTTTTTGATAGTTCATTGCTGGTGTACAAAAATGCCATTGATTTCTGAATATTGACTTTATATCCCACTACTCTGTTGAATTCACCTATTAGGTCGAGTAGTTTTTTGGTGGAGCTTATAGGGTTTTCTATGAACACTATCATGTCATCTGCAAATAAGGACAGTTCTATTCCCTCTTTTCAAACTATACTACAAGGCCATTGTAATGAAAACGGCCTGGTACTGGCATAAAAACAGACACATAGATCAATGGAACAGAATGGAGAGTTCAGAAATAAACTCATGTGTTTATGGTCAATTAATATTTGACAAAGGGGGACAAATATACAATGGAGTAAAAATTGCCTCTTCAATAAATGGTGTTGGGAGAATAGGACTGTTAAATGCAAAAAAATGAAACTAGACAACCAACTTACAACATACACCAGAATAGATAAAAAAACTTACATATAAGTCATTATACCATAAAAGTCCTAGAGGAGAACATAGGCAATAACATTTCAGATATACCATGTACAATATTTTTTTTATTATATATCTCCTAGAGCAAGGGAAATAAAGAAAAAAATAAACAAATCAGACTACATCGAATTAAAAAGCTTCTGCATGGCTAAAGAAACCATCATCAAAATGAAAAGGGAATGGACTGTACAGGAGAATGTGTTTGCCAATGATACATCAGACAAGGGTTTAATCTCCAAAACATAGATCTCAAACAACTAAACACCAGTAAGACAAACAATCCAATTAAAAAATGGGCAGAGGACCTGGACAGATACATCTTCAAGGAGGATGTACAGGTGGCCCATAGGCATATGAAAAGATGCTCAGCATTACTAGCCATCAGAGAAATGCAAATTAAAACCACAATGAGATATCACCTCACACCTGTCAGAATCACTATCATTAATAAACCAACAAACAAGTGCTGGCAAGGATGTGGAGAAAATGGAACCCTAGTGCATTGTTGGTGGGAGTGCAGACTGGTGTGGCCACTGTGGAAAATAGTATGGAATTTCCTCAAAAGAATTAAAAATGGAACTGCCTTTTGACCCAGAGATTCCACTGTTGGGAATACACCCCAAGAATCCTGAAACACCAATTCAAAAGAAGTTATGCACCCTGATGTTCATCGCAGCACTACTTACAGTAGCCAAATGGAAACAACCTCAGTGTCCATCAGTAGATGAATTGATTACAAAGCTGTGGTACATTTACACAATGGAATACTACACAGCAGAAAAAAGGAGGAATTCCTACCATTTGTGACAACATGGATAGAACTGGAGAGTATTATGCTAAGTGAAATAAGCCAGTCAGTGAAAGACAAATACCATATGATCTCACTTATAAGAGGACTCTAATGTACAAAATAAACTAACTAGTAAAACAGAACCAGAGACATAGAAACAGGGAACAGACTGACTGCTTCCAGAGGAAAGTGGGGAGGGGAGGAATGGTGGAAAGAAGGGGAAGGGAGTAGTCAAAGAACAAGTGTGAGCAACCCATGGGCACGGACAACCAGGTGAGGATGGACTGTGGGAGTGGGGGCTGAGGGGGATGGAGGAGGGCAAAGGGGGGAAAACTGAGACACCTGTCATAGAATACACAATAATTTAAAGAAGTCATCATGTTGAACATTACATCTCCAGAAATTATGTATCTTATGACCGGAAGTTTGCTCCTTTTTACCACCTTCACCCAAATCCCACTGCCCCCACACCCGCAACCTCTGGCAGTCTCAAATCTGACCTCTGTTTCTATGAGCTTGGTTTTCTTAGGTTTTGGGCTAAGTGAGAGCATATGGTATTTGGCTTTCCCTGTCTGACTTACTTCATTTAACATAGTGCCTTCAAGGTCCCTCCAAGTCGCAAATGGGAGGATGTCACTCAATTTTAGGGCTGAATGGCATTTCATTGTGTATATACATCATACTTTCTTTATCTACTCATCATCAATGGACACTTAGGTTGTTTCCATGTCTTACCGATTGTAAATAATGCTGCAGTGAAGATGGAGATGCGGATATCTCTTTTGGGCAGTGGTTTTATTTTCTTCAGACACACACCCAGATGTGGAATTGTTAGATCATATGGTAATTCTATTTTAAATTTTTTGAGGAAACTCCATACTGTTTTCTATAGTGGTCGCACAAATTTACATTCCCACTGACAGCAAACAAGGGTACCATTTTCTTCACATTCTCACCAGAATTTCTTCTTTTTTTCACCAGTATTTATCTGTTATATTTTGATACTAGCCACTCTAAGATGTATAGAGTGATATCTCATTTGTTGATATGCACTTCCATGATAATTAGTGATACTGAGCACATTTTAATGTACCCAATGGCCATTTGAATATCTTCTTTGGAAAAATGTCTCTTCAGTTCCTTTGCCCACTCTTAAATTGGGTTATTTGTGGGGGTTTTGCTATTGAGTTTTATGAGTTCCTTATATACTTTGGATGTTAACCCCTTATCAGATGTATGGTTTGCAAACATTATCTCCCATTCTGTGGGTTGCCCTTTCATTTTGTTGATAGTTTCCTTGCTGTGTAGTTTTTGTTTGTTACAATTCTACCTGTTTATTTTTGTTTTTGTTTCTTAGGCCTTAGGTGTCACATTAAAAAAAATAATTTCCCAGACACATGTCAAAAGTTTTTTGCCTATGTTTTCTTCCACAATTTTTATGCTTCAGGTCTCACATTTAAGTATCTTGAGTAAATATTTGTGATATTTATAATAGGGGTCAAATTTCATTCTTTACATGTGAATATCCAATTTTCCAAGCACCATTTATTGAAGAGACTGTGTGCTTCCCCACTGAGTATTCTTGGCTCTCTGTCAAATAGCATTTGACTGTGTATGCACAGCTTTATTTCTGGTCTCCAGGTTCAATTCTGAAGGTCTATGTGTCTATTTTTATGCCAGTAGAATAGAGGCATGCCTTATTTTGTTGTGTCTCTCTTTACTGTAATTCACAGATAATGCATTTTCTACAAATTGAAGGTTTATAGCAATCCTGCAAAAGAGCAGTTCTATCAGGATTGATTTTCAACCGCATTTGCTCACTTTGTGTCTCCGTGTCTCATTTTGGTGATTCCCGCAATATTTTACACTTTTTCATTATTATTTGATTTGTTAGGGTGATCTGTGACCAGTGATCTTTGATATTATTTTAATCGTTTTGGGGTGCCATGAACCATACCCACATAAGATGGCAAACTTAATAAATGTGTATCTTCTGACAGCTCCACCAGTTGGCCATTCCCTCAGGTCTCCCCCTCTCCTTGGGACTCTCTATTTCCTGAGAAACAGCAAAACCAAAATTAGGCCAATGCACAACCCTCCACTGGCCTGCCAGTGTTCAAGTGAAAGGAAGAGGTGCATATCCCCCACTTTACCCCCCAAATCTGGAACATTTAAGCTTAGTTAGGAAGGTATGTCCAAAGCAAGACAGGCTGAAAGCTAGGCCTCTTGCACCAGACTGCCAAGTTTTGAACAAAAATGAAAAGTTCTTGTAGTAAAATAAAATTTTCTACTTCAGTGAACACAAAACTGCTAAAGCAAAACAACCTTATTGCTGACATGGAGAGAGTTTCGGTGATGTGTATAGAAAATCAAACCAACCACACTTTCCCGTAAGCCAAAGCCTAATGCAGAGCAAGACCCCAACTCTCATAAATTCTGTGAAGGCTCAGAGAGGTGAGGAAGCTGCAGAGGAGAAGTCTGAAGCTAGCAGAGGCTGGTTTGTGAGGTGTAAAGCAAGAAGCCGCCTCTGTAACGTTAATGTGAAAGGGGAAGCAGCAAGTACTGATAGAGAAGCTGCAGCAACAAGTTTTCCAGAAGGTCCAGCTGAGGTAACTAATGAAGGCGGCTACACTCAAAGGCAGGTTTTCAGTATAAATGAAACTGCATTATCTTGGAAGAAGATGCCATCTAGGACTTTCATACCAAGAGAAGTAAATGCCTGGCTTCAAAACTTCACAGGACAGGCTGGTTCCCTTGTTAGGGCCTAACAGAGATCATTTTAATTATTTTCCCATGTTGATGTCTTTATTTATTTATTTATTTATTGTTTATTACTTGATTGAATAGGAGAAGTGAGAGGGCATTCTTGTCTTTTTCCTGATCTCAGAGAAAAGTCTTCAACTTCTCACATTGAGTGGGATGTTGCCTGTGCATGTCCTATATGACTTTTATTGTATTGAGGTATGTTCCTTCCACACCTAATTTGTTGATAATTTTTTTATCATGAATGGACATTAATTTTTGTCAAATGCTTTTTTGCATCTATTAAAATGATCATATAATTTTTAAAAAGATTTTATTTGTTTATTTTTAGAGAGAGAAAGAGAGAGAGAGAGAGAGAGAGAAACATCAGAGTGTGGTTGCCTCTTGTGCACCCCCACTGGAGACCTGGCCTGAAACCCAGGCATGTGCCCTGACTGGGAATTGAACTGACGATCCTTTGGTTCACTCAATCCACTCAATCCACTGAGCCATGCCAGCTAGGGGCTGATCATATAATTTTTATATTTAATTCCATTAATATGATGTCATCATATTTACTGATTTACATACCTTGAAATATCCCCACATCTCAGGGATGAATTGTACTTGATCACTGCATATGATTTATTTAATGTGCTGCTGACTTTGGTTTGCTAGTATTTTGTTAAGAACGTTTTCATCTATATTCATCCGAGACATTGGCTATAATTTTTTTTTATTTGTAGTGTCTTTCTCTGGCTTTGGTAGCAGGATGATACAGCCTTATAAAATAACATTTTAAGTGTTCCAAAATGTTCCATGTTTTATAAAGGGTTTGAAAGTGATTGGCATTAATTCTTTAAATTTTTCATAGATTTCACTAGTAAAGCCTTATGGCCCAGTGCTTTTCCATGTTGGAAGATTTTTTTATGACTAATTTAATCTTCTTACTTGTTATTTTGTCCGTTCTGATTTTCTGTTTCTTTCTGTTTCAAGCCTGGTAGGTTGTATGCTTCTAGGAAGGTATTCATTTCTTCCAAGTTGTCCAATTTGTTGGCATAGAGTTGTTTACAGTAGTCTCTCATGATCCTTTGTATTTCTGTGGTATCATTGGTAATGTCTTCTCTTTTATTTTTAATTTTATTAATTGGGTCTTCTTTTTTGGTCGGTTTGTCTAAAGGTTTTTTAATTTTTTTCTTTTTAAGGAACCAACTGTTTGTTTTATTAATATTTTCTATTGTTTTCCCTTTCTCTTTCCATTTATTTCTGCCCTAATTGTTATATTTTCTTTCTTCTAACTTTGAGCTTAGTTTGTTTTTCTTCTAGTTCCTTTAGGTATAAAGTTAGAGATTTTTCTACTTTCTTGATGTATGCATTTGTAGCTATAACCTTTCCTCTTAGTACTTCTTTTGCTGTATCCCATAAACTTTGGTACCTTGTGTTTCCATTTTCATTTGTCTTAAGATACTTTTTTATTTCCCTTTCAAATTCTTCTTTGATTTATTGGTTACTCAGGAGTATAATGCTTAATTTTTATGTGTTTGTGAGTTTTCCAGTTTTCTTCCTGTAATTGATTTCTTCCACACCATCGTAGTAGGAAAGACACTTGAAATTATTTCAACATTCTTAAATCTGTTGAGACTTGTTTTATGGCCTAATTTATGATCTATCCTAGAGAATGTTCCATGTGCACTTGAGAAATGTATTCTGCTATTCTTGGATGAAATGTTCATTCTGTATGTGTTAGGTCAATGCGCCCTATAGTTTTGTTCAAATAAACTCTTTCTTTATTTATTCTCTTTTTGGGTGATTTACCCATGTTGAGAAGTGGGTACTAAAGACCACATTTGTATTGTATTGCTGTTTGTTGTTCCTTTTATTTCTGTTAGCATTTGGTTTAAAAGTTTAGGTGCTTTAATGTTGGATGCATAAGTATTTAAAATTTTTATACCTCCTTGAAGCTTGACCACTGTATCATTGTATGCTGAACTTCTTTGTCTCTTTTGACATTTTAGCTTAAAGTCTATTTTGTCTAATAGAGGTACAATTACCCCTGCTTTCCTCTGGTAGCACTTGCTTGAGGTATTTGTTTTTCCATTTCCTCATTCTCAGTCTATGTGTGTCAATTCTTTCCTCCAGCATGGTGTTTCACCTTTTGGAGGAGAGAATAGGAGGAGGGAGGGGAGGAACAATAGGATCCGCTGGAGTCTGAAACGTAAGAGACTGGTACTATAAGGATGGGGTAAGATAGCCCAGCAGATTAGATGGAAGATCTCTAAGATTCTGTTCTCAACTTGCTTCTATGCTTAAGTGATATGACATATGTGTAATTGCATAGCATATGGTATTCAATAAATGTCAGTTGCATTTCCAAGGGGCGTTATCCACAGAGTAGGCTATACCCAGACATCCTCCTCCTTTCAGGAAGTGAAGCTCACCTAGAAACCAGATAACAAAAAGTACAGCAAAGTTTGGGTAATGCAGGTGGCTAGCTGCCTCAGTGCAGGACTTGACTGCCTCCCCATCTTCCCCACTCCACTATGCTAAGGTAGGAGTAAGGGTAGAGTTTCCCAAGTGGCTTCCCTGAGGCTTGGCCAGCTTTATCCAAAAGATTTCATGTGGAGTGCTGTGGGTTGCCACTCTCTAGTGCACAATCCTCTCTTTTTGGTGATGACAATTGTAGAGAAAGAAGTGGACATACATGTGGCTTTCATAGACTATCTTCAGAATCTCAACAGCCTTACTATGATCATCTTGGAAATCCACACTATTCACAGCTAGGATGTGTTACCCTTCCTGAAGTCCTGCGTATTGTGCACAGTCAGGAATCACCTTATAGATCAGGATGCCTAGCTGGAAGGCCTTTTCTTGCAGGATGTTAAATATTAAATGGGTTCTAGGGGGCTACTTCAGTGTGATGACTTGGGGCAAAACCTTGGTCTACTCATTATTGCAGCCTGGGTGGTACACCTCTCATGCACAGGAAGCCATGCTGGAGGATCCTCATAAGCAGGCACATAATCCACTGGGCAGTCTTCATAAGGAACCCAGTTGTTGGTCTCTGGCAAGGTCCTGCCAGCAGGCCTCAGCCAGCTCAGATTCTGCTCACCACCAATTCAGCCCGGGAACTGGGGTTTCTATGTGTGTCTTTAAAGCTAAAGTGAGTATTGTAGGAGATCATTGGATCTTTTAAAATCCATTCAGCCATCTACATCTTTTGATTGAAAAATTTAATCCACTTATAGTTAACATAATTATTGATAGGTAAGATCTTACCATTACCATTTCATTGTTTTCTGACTGTTTTAAAGATTCATTATTCCTTTTATCTTGTTGTCTTTTACTATAGGATAATGTTTTGTAATAGTGTGCATTGACTCCTTTATTATAATGTTTTTGTGTAGTTACTACATGTTTTTCCTTTGTGGTTAAAATGTTGCTTACATAAAATACTCTTTATTTGCAATATCCTGTGTTATGTTGATGACAACTGTGAGAAAGTTTATAAACTTCAGTTAATTCTATTCTCACAATTTAGGTTATTGATGTTATAATTAAAATATTTTTATGTTGTGTGTCCAAAAACAAATCATTGTATCTATGGTTATTATTAATGCTTTTATAACTTTTAAACTAGAGCTTTAAATGAGTTACATACCTCCATTACAATATTAGAAAATCTAATTCTGACTACTTATTTCCTCTGACCAGTGAATTTTATACTTACAGCCAAGATTCTATAATGTTAATTAGTAATCTTTTATTCCTACTTGAAGAACTTTATTGTTGTTTGTAAAGCAGTTCTAGTGGTAATAAACTCCCTCAGTTTTTGTTTGTTCACAAAGTCTTTGTCTGTCTTTCTTTCTGAAAGGAAGCTTTGCTACTTTCAAAATATTCTCTTTGTCTTTGAGTTTTGACAATGTAATCATATGTCTTGCTGTAGCCCTTTTTGAGTTTAATCTACTGGGAATGCTTTAGGCCTCATGAATCTGAATGTCCATTATGTTTCCCATTTGGGAAGTTTTCAGCAACTATTGCTTTCAATGTACGAGGTCTGTCTGGAATAAGTCTAGCCATTGTTAATATAATGGGAACAGTTTGTGTGACATCGATGCAACCTGGCGGCCAAGGAGAGTGGACTGGAATGTGCATGTGTCAACAATGACAACTTCACTGCACTAGTCACTGGGGATGTAAGCACCATAGAGTGAGCATGTGTATTGTGTGGCCATCATATTCAAAATGACTGAGCAAGTAGAGCAACAAGTCTGCATCAGATTTTGCATGAAGCTTGAACATTCCTCCATGGAAACTATTCGGATGAGTCAGAAGGCCACAGCTGTGGGCACCTGGTGACCGGCAGCTGCATCACGACAGTGCGCCTGCTGGTGCATCACATCGTGTGTAGAGTTTTTGGTGAAACTTCAAACTCAGTCCCCTACAGCTCATATTTGGCACCCTGCAACTTCTGGTTTTCCCAAAACTAAAATCACCTTTGAAAGGGATGAGATTTCAGACCATTGATGAGATTCAGGAAAATACAACAGGGCAGCTGATGGCGACTGGGAGGACTGTGTGAGGTCTCAAAGTGTCTACTTTGAAGGGGACTGAGGTATCATGGTCCTGTGTACAATGTTGCTTGTATCTTCTATCTTCTTCAATAAATGTCTCTATTTTTCATACTATACAGCTAGATACATTCTGGACAGACCTCATATATCCTTTTTTTCTTTCTCTTCTCCTTCTGGGATTCCCATAATACATATATTGTTTCCTTTTATGGTCTCCTACTAGTTCCATAGGGATTCTTTACCCTTTTTATCATTCTTTTTTTTTTTTCATTTTGCCTCTCAGAGTAGATAATTTAAATGACTTATCTGCTAATTCACTGATTCTTTCTTCCCATTAGTCAAGTATGCTTTCAAAGCTCTTTACTGATTTCTTCAGTTCGGTCCTCGTATTTTTAGCTCTAGAATTTTTGTTTGACTTTGATGATTTCTATTTCTTTGCTGAATTTCTCATTTTGTTCATTCATTGCTTTTTTAATTTTATTTATTTGTTTGTGTGTTCTTGAAGTCCACTAAAATACTCTAAGAGGATTCTTTTGTCAGGTTTCCAAATAAGGCAGGTCTGGGTACTAATCTTAAGAGTAGGTAGTGCTGTGTATCAGCTTCAATGACCAGTCAGGGTAGTAGAACAGTCCACATGTCTGGCATGGCTAGCTGTTTGGTGACCTGAAACAGGAGGATCTGTGTGCCAAGTTATTAGGCCAGATGGATCAACTGGCTTTGCTCTACAGATAGGCAAAGCCCCTGGCTTAGCTCCCTGCTCTCACGTCAGTGTAGGTGTGTCTGTAGGATGTTGTATTTAGCTTTCTACACATTCTGGTTAAGTTTCCTGGTTGGGCAGCTCTGAGTGCTGTATTCAGCAGTGAGTGGGGCTACAGATTAGTTTCCTTGCTTGGCTGGGCCCACGAAACAGGCTCTAATGCTGGTAAGATTTACTGATTGGGTACAAAATCATACGGAATTATATACCAAGCTCCTTGGCCAGATGAGGCCACTGACCTAGCTCTATATGGGCAGAAATACTGACTAGGCTCTCTGCTCGAATACCACTGAACCATGAAATGTCTTGGGTGCTCTGGCCAAGTTTCCTTGTCAGGTAAGGATGAGGGCAGCACTCAATAGTAAGAAGGGCTATGAATTATCTTCCCCATCTGGAAGACTCCTATTCCCAACAGAACAGGATGCCAAGCTGGCAAGACTCATTAGTGGAGATCACAAATAAGGCAGAACTGTGCAAAAAGCTCCCTGGCCAGATGGGTCAATTCTTTCGTACTACAGAAGGTCAGAGTCACTGGGTGAGCTGTCTGAGCAAGTGCTACTGGGCCACACAGCTTTGAAGGTGCTCCAGATGATCTTCCTAACTCGATGGGTACAGGGATGAATGTTAGCAGTGCATAGGGCTATGAGTTAGCCTCCCTGACCAGGTGGGACAGCAGAGCAGGCTCTACGGCAACAAAAGACTTGTTTTAAAGAATTCCCAACTGAGGTAGAATTATACATAAAATTCCATAGCCAGATGGGTCTGCCAACTTGGCTTTGCAGAAGGGCAGAGCTGCTGGCCAGGCTCTCTGCTCAAGTGAGGCTGGGCTACACAACTTCCTGGGTATCTGTCCAGGTTTCCTGATTGGTGGGGAGTGAGGGTGGCAATGCTATGAATTAGACTCCCTGCCTGGGTGGCATGGCAGATCAGGCTTCAAAGCCAGCAAGGGTCATTATGTGACGTCTCAAATTGGACACAAGTGTGTGCTGAATTACCTGGCCAGAAAGGGCCACTATCCTGGTTCTGAAGATGGGGAGCACTGCCCACTTAGTTCTGCTGGGATACAGAGCTTCTAAGGTGCTCTGGCAAGGTTTTCTGTCAGGCAGAGCTGGGGTTACATTCAACAGTAGGCAGGTTTATGAAGTAATGTCCCTGCTTAGGGTGGAGGGTAACAGAATGGGATCAAAGGCCAACAAGACTTGCCATTTGGGGTCCCAAATCAAGCAGTACTACCAGTCCTGGCTGGACACAACTTTCATCTTGGCTCGAAAGGTGGGAAAAGCTGCTTTTTGGGATTTCTACTTGGATGCTTCCATGAGAAGGAACTAAGTCTGCCAAGATTCAAGTGCTGGCTGCTGGATACAAGCCCTGCCCCTCTTCTCCATCACAATCTGTCCTCCAGTAGTCAGCTCAACACATTGTCCCTGCGATCTTCATGAGGTAAGATCTACGTGAGCTTCCTGGGGAGTGACACACAGCGCTGAGGGAGCTGGATGTCCACCTTGGGCTCTCTGTTTCCCCCTGGGGAAAGCACAGACCCAAAGGGGCCCTCTCAGTGTGATGCCGTGACATTACAGTGGTGAAGCAGAGTGTAGTCAGTCCTGTTACCTTCTAGCGCAGTCTTTCTTGGCCTCTCTGATCCAGGGAGGTGCTTCAGCCTCATTCAAATGTTCCAGGGTTTTCACAATGATGTCTTGTCTATGGAGAGTTGTTAGTTGATGTTGTGAGGGGAACTGAGGTCAGAAAGGACCTTTGTTGCCATCTTGATGCCGATAGAACTTCATTAGTTTCTAAAGATAAAATGTAGGATTAAGATTGGTGTTAAAGAGAGAAATTCAAAGACAGTAACTCAAAAGAAAAGAAAATGAAGAGAAAAAATAACTTTCTTTTTTTAAAGAGTCTATTTAATAATCTTAGAGATTTAGAGTTATAAAGGAGGTTTTATAATGATAAATTCTTTTTTAATATTCTGACAATAAATAGAAGAGTTTAGACAAGAGGGCCCAGAAGCAGTGCCTTTCAATTACAGAACCGATATTTTTCAATGATCTCTAAAAGACCCCAGAAAACTTTCTTTCACATTTTTATTTTAGTTCATAAAACTTTATCATTTTCCCTTAGACCTTTCTGCACAGAAAAAAAGTCCTAAAACTTTAGTATGCACACCCTTTATCTTATTCAGAACACTGGTCTCTAGAAACTCATTTTAGATTTTAGCACATATACACAGAAACATACACACACTGACTGGGTTTCCCAAGACTGGGAGTATTCTGGTAGAACCTTAGCTTCCCTCATCCTGACATGAAAAATTGCCTACTTGCATGTTTGACTATCTTTTGCTCCTCTGTAACTATTTCAATTAATAAAGAAACACATATATCTTCTTCTGAGTTATTTTTACTCAGAGTTTTTAAGCCTTTTGTTTATTGAACCTGATGTCATCAATCTTTTTATTACTAACAGAGTTCAAGGATCTAGCCAATAACTGGCCTAAAAATGCCTCTTGTTACAGAAATTAATCACAGACACAGATACACAGTGAAAAACATACAAACATATACACAGAGGCAAACACATTGTACTTACTTGCAAGAAGTTAGTTCTCCAAGTCAGCCAGCCCTCAGGAGCCCTGTCTCTGCTGATGCTTCTCTGGCTGCCTTCCTGCACCATGGTCAGACGGCCACACACCCTCAGCAGAGGAGTGGAACATGTGGAGATCTGCCACATCATGTCAGACGCAAACATCTAAGAACATTGCTAGGGAAAAGAAACAAAACAAACCTTGTCCCTTTTGCTTCTCTTCCCTTTCTATTAAAATCTAACAACCGAGATATCATGAGACAAGATAATTGAGGGATGGCTTTTTATAGTCTCTAGGAGAGTAACACCAACCCAGTGAGAAAAGAGATTTGACACCAGATTAGACTGTAACTCCACAGCTTTCAGGTGTTGAGAGAACTGAGGAGACCCTTGCACATTCTCAAATGGCCTTGGACTGCGGCAACAGTCAACAATCAATCTTCTTACCTACAGCCTTCCCTTACTCACCATTTTTACATAGATTAGAATGATTTCATGAAACCTTTCATTCCTTAGCAGTTCATTAAATGAAAGAATGGATGGCTTGGATTCTAGACCTGCATTACTGGATAATTGAATGTATGATAATTGTCAAATAATTTATCCCATTACTCTGTTTAAGCCAAGGGAATTAACTAGTTGACCAGAGTCATCTCAGCTTTGAAGTTCACTGACAAGGAGTATGAAGTGTAATTGATATGGAAAATAAGGTCCAGGCTGGTTACTTACCCAGCGTCTACACTGCTCATTACCGACAGAGATGCAGCTTGGTGCTTGATGTCTTAGCATTGGCTCTGTCATTCAACTCTCTCTTCCCACGCTTTACACTGTATACAATTTTGATCCCAAGACGGCTTTCCTCCCATTACTTGATATGTTTTGCTTCTATCAATAAATGTTTAAGGATTAAAAGTTCACTTTAAAACAGTCTAACACAATCAAATTTTGATGAAAAAAGTAAATAGAAAATATTAAATATATCTCTGAGCAACACATAACCTTTTGAATTTCCAGTAATATCAATTATTATTGTTATTTCTCCTATGGAGAAGAGATTCCCATCCAGTAGTTTCCAAATGGGCTTCCACCCCATGTCTCCTGAGACAATTTGGGAGGAGTCCTGATGCTCAGAAGACAACTCATGATCCTTCAGTGATTTCTGAGAAACACGGCACCACGATTGCCTCAGCGTTATAAGGCTGAAGCAATGTCCAAATATTGTTTGTCATTGCAGTGGGTATTGAAAAAGCTAGTTTCTTACAGGGTTGAGAAACAAAACTTTTTAAAATGATGGGAAAATTGTATCTGCACATGTAGGTTAGCAGTATGTAGGATGGCCTTGGAAATGACTTATTTATCAGCCTGGATCAACACTGACTGATTAGGTGATGAGAGAACCATCTCAATTCCAAGAATTTACTAGAAAAGGAATACAAGAAAAAATATACTGATGGTAACCGTTCCATATTTCAAATGTAGTAAATAATAATTAAGGACTTAAAAGTATATGTTTCAAATTAAGGCTGACTAGATCTCAGTATTGAAACATTTAAAATATATCCACCAAGTCCTTGAAAGTATTTGGATATATTTGGACAAATTTAACTTGTGGCAGGATGTGTCACAAAAAATAATCATCTTTCATTTTAAAAATAGAAATATACTGATGCATAAATGTATTGCTTATAATGTATCAGTCTGCAGGGTATTATTTTGCTCATAACAGGAAATGGCAGAAGTAGGTAACTGTATTCTGGTGTAAAATGGAACTGAACGATCTTTGGCAATTACAATGCATAGACTATACTGGTCCCAGTGCAGGAAGCATAACAATTTGCATATTTTAATTTAGAGGTTAGGGACCCCTGTCAAAGTAACAGCTTGGACCAGGTCAGCAAAGAAAAATCGAGAAGAGAGAAATAATTGAAAAGGCAGTTTCCAACAAAATGAAATTTGTCTCGTTGTCACTTAAGGTTGTCTTCTTGTCTTTCTGAGGGAGCAAGGTCAGCTTACAAATGAAGGGAGAGTAGGGCATGGTAGATCACTGAGGACCAAAGGATAATTTTTTTAAATAACAGTGGCAATTGCAATATATATTTATGAAGGAGAGAGAAAAAGAAGGCACACAGTTTTCCAGTTAAGAGTCAGCAGGTGTTCTTTGAATAGAAATATTGCAGACATGTCCATGGCAGATCTTAACTTTGTCCTCAAAGACAAGCAGGTTACAGAGGAGATGAAGTGCTTAATAAAATAATTTAGTGTGACATATTGATATTGAAGGCTGGAGGCAGAAAAGGATTTGCAACAAAATTAAGGTATGTCTCTCTTGAAACAGCCCTCCATTCCTTTCTCTGAGGGTTCATATAAGATTTTCATGAGAAAGGAGCCTGTTTTCTTTCTCTCTCCAAGTTTATGCAAAAACATAGATGCCAATGTAAAGTTCAACATCTGCAATCACATGAAAATCTCATTGGAAAATAGTCCAGAGGAAAGTCAAGTTATAAAATATTGCCTTGGTTATGTTTTAGAGAGGTTTTAATCTCTCCAATGTCATGTGTTTTCAGTTAAAAATGTACATGAGTAAAAAACACATAGGGCACCATCAGTGAAGAGAATTAGGCCTGGGAAATGTTAGTTTTAGATAGAGGCAGTGGGGGATGGCTAGAGCTACTATGAGAGCATAAAAACAGAAGCCAAATTTCCACTCTGAGTGGGGGTAAACATTGTCACCGGTATCTGGGTGTGTTAAAAACCTTTGCTTGGGAAAATGAAAATAAGTATTTCATGCTCATGTTATAGTTTTATAATTTACATAAAAAAGAAAAAAATACCCACAAAAAAGCCATATTCTGTGGTTGGCAAGCTATATTCTGTGTGAACACAGTAGAAGGAAACCCACTTATCATGAAGGCTCACTCTGTCTGTGGTTTTTCACTGGTGGAGAATCGCAGGGCAGAATATGCAGATAGGCGGATAGGGAACATGAAATGTGTAAGAGCTCCCCTCTTCCCTACTGAGTTGAAAACTAAGGGTACACCATAAATCGCTAGGTGAAGAATCAAAATATAGGGGTTAGAGTACTAGCTCTCTAGATGAGCAACTTTGGATGGATCAGTTAATAACTACAAAGTTTTGTTTTTTTCCATCCTGAACAAACACATCGCTCTACATCATGGTTTACATGAAACTGCATACATACAAGGTGTGTTATTTTAAACTAAAACGTATGTTGCAAATTTGACTTTTTCATATTAATATCCAAAGATGAATGGACATAATTGGCTTCTGGATTCTTTCAAACCCATTTGCTCAGTCATTTTTCCCTAAAGTTAAATCTCAAACACCCATGCTTCCTCTTTGGCCTTAATTGCCTAAACAGTGTTTTCACTGGCTCCTACACTTCCTGTGGCATATCAGGAGGAGGAGTGGGTTTGTCCTCATAAGTACATTTTCAATATGAAGAACTGCTGCTCCAGAAACAGTCCCAAATTTCTGTCTCCCGAGTGACTCCTCAGCTCACTGTGATTTTTCCCCTCTGGAAAATAACATGAAAATATATTAGTTACAAAACATATCTAATAATGAGATCATGTGAAACATATAGATTCTGCTAAGAAGCTGCTAAGTGGTGCTTTTGGAAAGAAAGTTTATAGAATATACTTGGCAATGTTGAGTATTTCCATTAAGAAGAAAAAAAAAGAAGAACGAAAGACCACACAACACTCGCTATGAAGAGACATTATGTTTTCTCCAGAGGAGTAACACTTCCTCCTCTGTTCTGAAGGTTCTCCAATAACTTTAAAGCATTTTTGCAGATTACTTTACCTAAAATTATTAAAACTCACAAAAGTATCCATGAAGTAATAAAGTGGAAACTATTAGTAGGCCATTCAAACATCTATAGAAACAGTCATCCTAAAAAAATGTGACTTATCTAAAACCTCCTAAAAAAAGAAAATAACCTGATGGGTCCAGAAATAGAATCTAAGATGGCAACTCTAAACACTGGACAATGCTTCCTCTCTTCAGAATTATTATTGTTAACAGGCTCTGCACATAAACAACCTCCTGCTCCTCAAGGATGGGTGAGGTCGTGCTAACAAGCCACCCGTTCTTTCCGTAAGAAATACTGCAGTTATGGCCAATGAGCGAATTCTTAGAATGTTCATGTGCCATAGCTAATACACACACAATGCCATTGTAAGTACAGATTATTTTTATTTGTTTTCTTAAACTAAGCTTTAGTTGAAATTTTAATTTTAACCTTTAGCCCATGGTGTTTGCCTACACTTCACGCTCTATCTTTTTCTATTCCTACCTGTTCTTTTCTCCCTATATCCAATAATGAAGAAGCAGACCATAATAGAATGGATTTTTGACAGATTTTATAATTTAGCTGCTGTCACTTCCATAAAGGCTGTTGATGAAACTAACATGTATCATGGACATGAAATAGAATTTGGAAGATTTGAAAGCTGACCAACCAGAAGCATTCAAACCCGACCGTGAAAAAGATATCTGATCACTTAGTTATGTCAGGATTATACTTGGTCTTAAAAATGTTTGAAAAACTGAATATTTTTTAAAAGAAAATACTGGCAAAGAGTGTCTCAATGGAATATAGGTAATTTGTGCAATTTATATGTGCCTTTTCCTACTACAATACTTTTAAGAAATGAAAATAGAAAAAATGATATTGGCTCTTCAAAGGCCAGCTGAAGTTGTAGTTTAGAGGCCCTTTGCTTGTATATATGGCTAAAAGACTGTTGGCACACACTGTATGGGTTTTAGGTCAGACTGGCACATGAGGGCAAAAGCTGTTACCAGCTTTGTCTTCTTTAAATACGAAAGAGGATATTCTGGCTGCATTGTTGGCAGCCAGCAGTTCCTGAATCACCCTCTGCAATCTTTCATCACAGTGCTCATGAAAACAGGAAAAGAGATGCAGCAACAATGGAAAATAGAAATATTGGTCAAAAATGCATCAGGCTAATGTTGGAGAGTTAACTGAGGAAAGCTTAGCCTGAAGGTAGAACAGTAAAGCCTCTTGGGTTAATAAGGTAGGGGATTTCTATCTACACGGACTCTTAGAGGCACAACCCACCTTTCTGTTTTGCAAAAGCTCGTCAGTATAGGATCCCAACACATTGTTCCACCCATTGGCCCCACTGCAATCTTTCATGCATCTCTCTGACCAATATTCCTCAGGAATGAGACACTAGGGAGGCCAACATGGATGCGGATCCAGATGTTGGAATGTGTATTTCACCATTTGGGGGTATTTGCAATGTAAAAAACACAGACAACTTTAGGCTATATAGCATAAAATAAGGTTATGATGAGATAATCAGACCATCAGACCACAGAATTGTTCCTCAGGCCAAAAGATCTTGTCTAAATGAGAGACAACGCAGAACCAGAAAGTTGACTGGGGTTCTGAACAGGAATATCTCCCACATCTTCAGATCTGAAAGGATGATTCCAACTGGACTCGGATAAATTTGATTAATACCAACAAAGAATAATATATTCTCTTCAAAGACAAGAGACTACCTAGTAAAAATAAGTATTGAATGAAGTGATTTTACTACACAAAACACAGAAAGTATAACACCAGAGGGAGAACATATTTTGAAAATATTTCTAATAAAAATATAAAAGTTTATATATTTCTGTATTTATGCTCTAAAAATTTAGAAAAACAAGGTTCCTATACAACAAGAAAATTATAAATTACTATTATTGAAGCAGATTGAAGTCAGGAATGAATCGGGGAGACAGAAGTTAGAACAGTGGTTAACAAGGGCTGGGGTAGGAGAAAATGGGGAGCTGCTCAGTGGGCATGAGGGTTCGGTTTTACGAGATGAGTTTCAGAGATGGCTGGTTACACAACATATGTACCTAACACTACTACACTGTACACTTAAAATGGTTAAGATGGTAAATTTTGTCTTATTGTGTTCTTATCAAAACTGATTTTTTAAAAGAAACATAATCAAATATAAAAACAAGAAATGAATTGCATGAGGAGTAAGCTAAATGTTGGGTTGGCAAAAATGTTTGTTTTTTTCTTAAGATGGCTCTAGCAGTTCTTACTTGTCTTTACTGCTCTGGAAACAATTTTGTTAGATTGTATTGTGACAGCTGTCATATTAGTATGCATTTTAAGAAAGCTTATCAAAATTTGTGAATTTTTGTGCAGCCATTTTAATACTGAAGATGGGACATTTTCAGCCTTATTATTTCTAGAAAGGTAAAAATGTAACTGAAATGCAGAAAAAGTTTTCTGCAGTGTATGGAGAAGGTCTTGTGACTCTGTCAAAAGTGGTTTGTGAAGTTCTGTGCTAAAGATTCCTCATTGGGCAACGCTCTGTGGTCGGATAGACCAGCTGAAGTTAACAGCAATCAAATCGAGACAGTTGAGAGCAATCAACATTATATCATGTGGGAGAGAGCCAACGTATTCAAAATATCCAATCAATAAAGTTATTGGTGAAAATGAAAAATGTGTATTTACTTTATAGGAAAAACTATGGCCTTTTGGGCCAACCAAATATATCGGAGGTAAAGAAGCTTGCTATGCAGCTCGTTGAACAGGAACATGAGTTTGGGATTAAAAAGTGTCTAATTATATATCATGTTTCCACTATTTTACCTTAGAAAAGTTACTTCATCTCTGAAGCCCTTATTTTCACATTTAAGATGGATAATAATAGTACATTCTTCATAGGTTTTCTGGTGAAAGTTCACTGAGACAATACATTCAACATCTTTAAATGGTGAATGGCATATTGTTAAGTGCTCAATAAATTTAATTATTATTACTATATTAAAAAACCTAAAATTTAATCACAAAATTAAAATTATTAATAGAATTAAGAAAGAACCATATCAGCATTATAAAAATGGAGCTTTCAATAAAATATAAAAACGAGTATTTGTCTTAGGATGCAGAAGAAAAATATAAGCACATGGAAATAATGAGAGAAAAGTGGTAAGTATAAAAGCCAGACAAAACTATTTAAGGTATACTTCATTGGTGGCATAATAAATGAAAGTAATAAATAAATTATAATAGAAACCAAACTTTATAAGCTAAATATTTTGGCATGCAGAACAAATTACCTACCAGACAAGTAAATGGAGAAAAAACAATTTGACATATGTTCATATGCTTTTTTTAATTGTTGTTCAGTTACAGTTGTCCCCATTTTCCCGCATTACTCTCCCCTGCCCTACCTACCCCCCACCTCCCACATATGTTCATATACTTTTGTTTTCTTTTCCATATATTTATAGTTTCAACTTTTTAAAGTAATCTCTTTAATTCTATCCAGGCGAAACATTAAAAAAAAGTCACAACAAGGCAAATAACAAAAGCCAGAATAGTTTCACAATTATATTCAATAACACAAAAGTCTAGAAACCATTCAAGTGACAGTAGGCCTCACAATCTCAATTGCCACCTGAAGTCAGGCAGGTAAGACAAAGAGGGAAGTCGTGAAGGTAAGTGCTGTGGTGAACTGAAGACTGCAGGTTCCGACAAAAGGCAGGGAAGTTGCCACTCGATTCTGGTTCTGTATTGCTATGTGAAAGTGCTATTCCAGAGCTGCCAGCTACTCAACCTTTTGAGAAAGCCAGAAACATGAATTTTTATGTGAAATTTCCATATTTTTAATGCCATCAACAAATTCACATTTTCTGCTAATACTCTATAGGCCAAGAAAAACACGTCAGCAGGCACTGTATTCTCTCAACTAATACCTGGTCACAGCTTACACAGAACAGAGGGGTAACCTAAATGAAGAAGTTCCATTTCTAGCCAAAGGTTCTCTTCATGTATAAAAGAAAAATGTATTTTCATGTATCAATCACTTATTTTTCTATATTTCATATATTGCCTTTTTCCCATCTTTTTGTTTTTAAACTTATTTCTTAATGTGTATACAATGGATATCTTTTGGGCAGCTTATAGTTAAAACTTGCTTTTTAAAAATCTAATCATGCAATTCCTCCCTTTCCATAAGGTTTTCGGCCATTTAGATTTAATGTGATTGTTGACATTGCTGACATTTGTTTTCCATTTGTCCCATCTCCTCTTGTTCCTTTTTTCTTTTTTCTGCCTTCTTCCTATTTGAGTACTTTTTAATGACTCCATATTATTTTTTGTTGGTACATTAGCTATGACTCTTTATTGTGTTATTTTAGTGCTTACTTTAGAATAGAAATTACATGTATTTAACATATCACAATTTAACTTAAAGTGATAATATACAAAGTCATGTACTATTAAAAACTTAAAATGATATTTTTCATTTCTGCCCTCCTGGCCTTTGTGCTATTGTTATATATTTCTCTTGGATGTACAAACCATATTATTCATTGTAAATAATTTTTCTTTAAGGGGAAGATTCTCATTTAAAGATATTTAAATAATTTTCTTAAAATGCTTTATATAAATATATAATTAACATTTCCATTGCTCTTCATTACTTTCAGGTTTGTATGTTTGGAAAGACTTTATTTAATCTTTGTGCTGGAAATATATTGTCAACAGGTTAATATTTTAGATCAACAGTTTTTCATTTAATGTGTCTAGTTTGCATTAATTCCAATGAGAAATATGCTATCACACTTATCTTTGCTCTTTTATATCAAATGTTTTTCCCCACCTCTTTTTGCTTTAAGATTCCCACTGACTTTAAGCAATTTGTGATGTAACTTTGTAAAGCCTTCTTCATGTCACTTGCACTGAGGTTTATTGAAATTCTTGAAATTGTGGAGGTATAGTTTTCAGCAAATTCAGAAAGACTGTTATTTTTCAAATATTGTATCTGTACCCCTTATTTCCTTTCCTTCAGGGACTCCATGCATATATATTTGTTCCAGAGCTCACATGATATTATGTCCAAATTTTTCAGCTTTTAATTTTTTTATATCTCTCCTTTATTGGAGGTGGTTTCCATTGATATGTCTTTAATTTTACTAATCTTTTCTTTTGCAATTTGAATCAGTCATGAATGAATCCCACCTGGTGAATTTTTCATCTCAAATATTTTAGTTTTTATCAGTACAAGTTCAATTTAAATTAAAACAAAATATCTTGTGTGTTTTTACTTAACATGTTCAGTTTCTCCTCTAGCTTCTTAAGCATATGAAATATAGACATAATAGCTTTTTAAAATATCCTATCTAGCATCGAGCACCTAGCATCAGGCAAAACTGGGAAAGAGGAACCTCAACCCCAGGGTAATCTTTCCTTCCCCAGCATATTGCTGGCGATGTAGTCGAGAGGCCCTGACCTTGCATATCACTAGTAGTCTGGCAGTCTTCATGTATTCTTTTTGTTGTATTCTCTCCTTCTAGGACTCAGTCATATTTTTCTCCTGCAGGACTGAGTTAGAAATTTTTTTTCTGTAAAAGGCCAGATAGTGAATACTTTATGTGTTGCAAGTCATTTGATGTGTCAAACTACTCAGCTCTGCCAATGTTATAAGGAAGCAGCCATAGGCAGATGATATGTAAATGAATAAACATGGCTTATGGTAAATATATCTTCCCTAGCTAGTGTTTCTTTTATCAGTAGATAACATCCTTCTTGGCATTAAATTACATTTGTCAGGTAATAAGATTATTATGTCAGTTCTCTTTTGGTTCACATTTACTTGATACATCTGACTTTTTTTCTTATAGGCAACATATTGTTGGATCTTTTAAAAAATATGTTATTAGCATCTACACCTTTTTAACTCATATGTTTAACTCACTTTTATAGGTAATATAATTACTAGATAAATTTAACTACTGTTATATTGGCACTTATTTTTCATGTGAACTTCACAATTTTTTTCTTTTTTCCCATTTGTGCTTTCTACTTAAAAAAATGTAATTTGTTCTGCTGTTAAAATTTACACATGGCATTTATTTTTTATTATTATGGCAGTGTCCTTCCCCAAAGACCCATAATCATGATTTTCTATCTATTTTATTTTATTTTATTTTTAGAGAAGGGAAGGAAGGGAGAAAGAGAAGGAAACATCAATGTGTGATTGTCTCTTGAGCGCCCCCTATTGGGAATCTGGCCAGCAACCCAAGCATGTGCCCTTTAGTTGGCAGTTCAGCGCTCAATCCACTGAGCCACACCAGCCAGGGACATGATTATTTTCTTGTAATAAATTTTTTAACTTGGGTCATTATACACACAGATATACACACATAAATGTGCATATACATGTTTCAAATATATTCTACATATTTTTCTTCTAATAGCACAATAAATGTAACTTTCTCCAAAGGACATTTTCCCTGACAAGACAAATATATTAATTCAATCTTATTCCTCAGGTTCCCTACCTCATCAAACTGAATCATGTTGATTTTAGTTCTGGGTTATTATATATTTACTTCCTTTGCTCTAGATTCTCTCTCTCTCTCTCTCTCTCTCTCACTCTCTCTCACTCTCTCTCTTTCTTCCCCCCACCCCTCACACACACACACAACCCTCCTTAGTATTTGTCCACAGTAACAGTGACTGTGGGCAGTTACTGTAGGAAGTTAGACATCAGAGCAAAGACAGAAGGTCACCAGGGCAGAAAGCCTCAGGTGCCTAGCATTGGGAAAAACTGGGAAAACAAGAACCTTGCCTCCAGGGTAAACTTTCCTCCCCCAGCATATCACTGGTCATGCAGTTTACAACCCTGACCTTTCATCCTTTCATATTGCTAGTCAAGTGGATTAGACCCCTTGATATTCCATATCACTGGTCATGCAATTCAGACACTCTCCTGACCTTTGTTCCCCTGGCATGTCACTAGTCATGTGATAGACCCCATTAGAGAAGGAACAAGGAGCCAAAGAGTGACCTCATTGTACTCCCATGCAAACCCTTGCACAACTGCTCCCATAAGTATGAACCCCCAGGGATAACATCTGGGTCTCAGCTGTGTTTTGGCTCCAGGCCTAGAAAAGCAGCAAATCCAGACAAGTGATGCCATAGCTGGCATCAGGACCAGCTACAGTGACTAATGACCCCCTGCCCTGGCACCGACCAATCAGTGAAGACCGTGACCCTGAGGAGACACACCTGGGAAGCTGAATATTCTATTGGGATCCCTCCCTGAGACCTCCAGATAAATACCCTTAAGACTGAGGACCCAGGGAGGTTCTCTCCAGTGAGCACACTTGTGCCTTTACTCCCTTCCCTTCCCTAGGCATGTTTTCCTTGCCTGTCTTTCTCTGGGACTCCAGGGGCCCTTCTTTTGCCTCTGTAACTTGTTTCTTGAGCCCATTTCTTCTACAGTTCACTTCTTCTACCCCTGTGACTTTCTCAATAAACATTTTCTTATAGTCTGAGTCTTGACTTTGAATTCATTCTTAGCCGGAACTCAAGTACTGAGGTGGCACAACTGAGGTTAGGTCTGACTTCACCAGTTTAACAGCTGGTGCTCTTTTTGCTACTGTCAATATTGCTACACTATTTGATTATTTTTCTTATCATATCTTGTCCTGGATTTATTTATTTTTTTCTAATTTGACTTTATTCTCCAAAATGGTTTTTAATTGGGGTATTTGTCCCTTTCTTTGCTTTCTCATCAGCAGCATTCAGAATTTTTATCTTTGATGTTTTTAAATTTAATACTTTCTAGGTATGAGTGTTTTAATGTCAATCTTATTGGGCACTCAGTGGGCCTTCTATATCTAAGATCTTTCAATTTTTAATTCTGAGAAAAATTTCTAAGATTTTTATACATAGTATTTGTATTTAGAATTTTGTCATGGCTTAATTCTTTTATATGCCAATATCTTGTAATATATCTATATCTATCATACTATTTTAATTCTTAATCTATCGGTTCTAATATTTTTGCTTAAATTGGTATACATTGTAGAGTTCATGCTTTCTTTTAGGTATTTGTAGGCCTTCCATCTAGTTATTTTGGTGTGTTCATGCTTTCCTGGGGCATCAGCTACTCTATTTCAGCAGGTTCTCTGAATAGAAAGACGGTCTTGAATTTCGGGAAATGTGTCTGGACAAGGGCCAAAGGCCAGGCTTCGGTCAACGTAAAATCTGTTAAATTATAAATAGAGGAGTGGTTAAGTCCTTGCTCAGATAGTCCCAGGCACATGCAGAAGCTTTGTGGATTCCAGACTGTTAACTGTCACTCTCACAGGAGTTTCATCTGGTCAATGATTTATGTCTCATTTTTAATGGTAACACAGCAATGGGAGGAGACAGCCTCCCTAGGTTGATATCCATCAGCTAATGAATATTGAGGGTTGGAAGGAGAAGAGTGAATGCCCCAAGGGCAGCTGGACAGTCTTAACCTTTTTTAACAATCCATCACTGAGACAGGACTTCTGTACTGCCTCATTATTATCTTAGGGATACCACTTCAACGATCTGAGCTGCTGTAGCAGATTTCTGGTGAATGGGAAGGTGAGGCCTGTCCAAAGACAATGCATAAGAAAGGCAAGTGCAAAATTTGAAAGGATTTTCTCCAGTGTATCTCCTCAAGGTCATCTTTGGAGCTTTTCCATTGCAGGATGTGACTTTCTACCTTTTGCCACACATAGCAATTCCAGACATGCCTCAGCCTCCTCAGGGCCTCCTGTTCATTACTTTGGTTAGCTTCTCAAAAATGTTTTCCTGTAATGGCAATATTACCCCCAAAATTTTAAGGCTGATTTGAGGGAGCTGAGCCAGCAGTATAAGCCATTTCCCAATCTTGGCAGGAACTGGAACCCTCCAGTTAGTGGCTTAGTAAATTTTATAAATAATTTGCATTTGCTTGTTTGTTTAATAGTTTAAAACCTTCCTTCCAACATGGGTTTATTTGCATAGTTTTCTGCTCAAGGGCTGTTATATATTCATTGATACCATTTTACCTTTAAGAGTTCT
Organism: Tonatia bakeri; assembly: GCA_004024845.1. NCBI lineage: Eukaryota > Metazoa > Chordata > Mammalia > Chiroptera > Phyllostomidae > Tonatia > Tonatia bakeri. Next base: position 103,208 of record PVIA01003200.1, on the reverse strand, counting down.
TTTGCAAAAAGTGGCATCCATTTCAATTAGAGCTATACTAGATTATATTACTGTCTTTTAAAGTGAAGGAAAACGGGAGCGCTTGAGCTGAGATGGTTTTCTGTTGCTGGATCTCTCATTTTCGATAGTGCTCTCCTGATAGTAGTTGAAGCTGACAAAAGAACAGACTGTAGTGTGCAAAAAGTTGAATTATGTTTTGCCTTCTCCCCATCCTCCACTTAGGTGCATTTTCAAAATTAGGCATCAAAATGCAAATATATAAAACAAATGAAAATGCAGAAATTACTACTTGCACAATGTCTATACAATTTTAATTCTAAACATTTCTAAAAACTCTTCTAAGATTATATTTTTTGTAAAGGGAGGTGGAATGGATCATTTGAATTACAAAAAAGCCTTGATAACCCCCCACACATCAATTTACCTGCGAACAAAAAGATTCACACTGAGAAAATGGAACTTGGGACTATTTGATAAATTGCTACAGACTACTTGAATATTCCATTAGCAAAATAATAGCTCGTTATGGAACCTCAGAAGAATATAGTGTAATTACAATAGTACTCTCCTCCCTTGGGGGGGTGGGAGGAATGCAAATGATAAAAATGATAGCTACTTAACCAATGTTAGGGGGAAATGCCTCAAAACAAACTCAGAGGTTATGTGATTTCTGGAATTCAGTGAACTTTTTTTAGTTTCCACTAGCTTTAATTAATTAAATGTGTTTCTGCCAAGCAAAGATTATTTGCATTCTTGGACACATATAAGTGTGGTAGGCAGTTAAACAGACATGAACAGAGCAAGGAGATGGGCCAGGTACAGAAGGTCACCAGGGTGGAAAGCCCCCGATGCCTAGCAATGGGCAAAACTGGGAAAACAGGAACCTTGCCCCAGGGTAACCTGTGGTCCTCTAGCATATCACTCCTTATGTGGTTTGGACCCTCTGAGCTTTCGTATTGCTAATGATGTGATATAGATCCTCTCGCCTCTCACATGGCCAGTCATATGGTTTGTACCCTATCTGACCTTTCCTCCCCTGGCATTATATTAGTCATGTGGGTTAGACCCTCTAAAATAGGGAAGGAACAGGGGGCCAGAAAATAGCCCTTAAATATTAAACCCTCAGGACAATAATGTTCTGATCTACGTCAAATACGTCTAGGCCTCAGTTCTGTTTGAGGTCTAGGCGCAGAAAAGCAGCACAGCTGGACAAGTGATGCCACAGTGGCCTCAGGACCAACTGCACTGACTAATGACTCCCTGCTCTGGTGCTGGCCCATTAGGGGAGACAGGCTGAAAAGACGTACCTGGAAAGCTAATGGATATGCTATTGAGATCCTCCCCTGGAACCTCCCTTAAAATTTTCACATTTAAAAGCCCTGAGGACAGAGGACCCAGCAAGCTCTCCCTTCTTTGAGAATGGCCACTCCTCCCTCTACTCCCCACCCCCACAAGTGCATTACCTTTACCTTCCTCTCTCCTAAGCTCCATCGACCCTTCTCTTGCTTTTGTAACTTGTTTCCTGAGCCCATTCCTCCTACCTCTGTGACTTTCTAAATAAACTTTCTCCTAGGATTTGATTCTTGGCTCTAAATTCTTTCTTAGAACTTCACGTTGCTGAACCAAGGTTCAATCTGACCCCTCCAGTCTAACACCTGGTGCACATTCCATGTGACAGTGATGTTAGAATTGTCATCAACTTTGTTATATTTTTCTGTAAACCACACCTGGATATATTGAAGAAGTAATGGCATAGTCACACTCTCAGTCCCAGATGGGAACATTTTGAGTAGTTGATAATTGACCAGAGGTGCTAAGGTAGAAAAGATCAGAAAGCAGGTTTGATGGAAGGGAAGAATGGAGGAGAGGGTGAAGGAGGAAAGAGAAAGAAAAAAAGTAATAATGAAAAAGCAGCCTAGGGTCTAACATATAAATATGATGACTTCTATCACAGAGTTGAAATACAAAATACTAACAACACAAAGCTCCAAGTTCTTGAGTTAATGAATTTGTAGCAAATGTTCTTCTCTTGCTACTAAACCAAGCATACATAAATGAGTAAATGAAACATTTTTCATTAAGGATTTAGCTTCATTTTTTCAGGACTAAGGTTGTTAATAGTGATCTTCAATAAACCACTTGGGAACAGCTAAATTGGGTTAATCAGGTCATTTAACCCTTTAAAGTTAAAAGTTGCTTTAAGAAAATTAAAGGTATAATTACTAACTTTAGCTAGGACAGCACAAATTAGATTTAAAAAGACCAGACTTAACCTGGGGTTTTTATTCCTTTTGTAAAGCTGGCATGTTGGCCCAAATATAGGAAATTTGCAAAATATTTCAAGGTGAGAATTTCACACTGAGTGCATACTCAATTAGCATGTATGTGTGTGCTTTATGTGCCCTGCCTTTGAGTGGGGTCCTTCGCCTGTTGAACCTGTGAATGAATGATGGCCACAATGTCCTGTCATTAACAGCCCTGCTCAGCTCCTGTGGACTCCTGCCTACAACTTCTTTTATGGAGTCTATCCATCTCATATTTGGCCTTCCTCTTCTCCTGTTGCCTTTTCTTGTTATCAGCATTATTGCTTTCTCTAAAGAACTCTGCCTTCTCACAATGTCTCCAGAGATGTTTCAGGCTTAATTTGTTTTAGGATCCACTTGTTTTTCTTTCCAGCAGCCCAAGGTATCTACAGAACTCTCCTCCAGAACCATATCTCAAAATAATTAATTTTTATTCTATTAGCCTCCTTCACTGTCCGACCTTTGCATCCATACATATTAACAGGGAATACAAGGGAGTGGGTGATCTTAGCCTTGGTCTTTGATGAACCATCTTCATTCTTGATCCCCTAATTCTTTCCTAATGTATAGGAATATTCATACCTAACCATACTGCTATGTTTAATGTCACTCAGTTGAACATGAATTTTATAATGGTCCCAAACTTCTCCATGGGAAGTATATTTGAAAAAGAATTGTGGTCTGTCCTGTCTCCATCCTGCTGTGAGGATCACCAAAGGCAAATTTCACCTCCAAAATAATTAAGAAGAAAATCTACATAGTCAAAACAACAATACAGAACAGTTGTGTTTGTCAGCATGCCTATGACATTTTATTCAAATCCTAACTAATAAGATGGAGATAATAGGACCTTACTCAATTGATTTATTGTCACACTGTCAAAGCTAGAACTAGATGCACACTCAATAAATATTTGCTGAATAACTAATATGATAAAGAATATGTGAAATAACATGTTATAGTATGACTGTACATCTATCTATATTTAATATGTATGTAGCCACTTTACTTTCCCATTATTTGTAGTAATGTTGGTGTTCAGTGGCATGGACAGTCCAAAACTGTGACTATTTAAATGTGGAAAATGTATATATTTAAGAACAAATGATTTTAGTTTCTAAAAATCACTTTCTTGGATAAATTAAAATATCCTTGTACTTCCATGCACATTAGTAGTGAGATGGGAAAGTGACTAGGACTATAATTTAGAAATTAGACTGACTACTATAAGCAGAAAATCAAAAGTGATTTATTTAGCATTGCAGATTCATCTGCAAGGATATTACCTAAAGATTCAAGAAAAAACTTTTTGCAATATTTTTCATTTTTCTCAGAAAATGTTTTTCATATTTTTGATTGACTGAAAATTATTTTAGAAGGATGAAGTTCTTGTTCTGGATAATGTGGACTAGGCACTTTTTGTCTCTCTAATTAAAAGCAGCTATAAAACCTGGATAGAATGTAGGGAGCAACTATTTGTGGGCTCTGTAAAATAAATACACTTGACTCTCGAACAACACAGGCTTGAACTGCTTGGGGACACTTCTACATGGATTTTAAAAAAATGACTATACTGGCTCTTCTTGTCTGTGGATTTCATATGTAAGGATGTGAACAGTTGCAATTTGAAAACTGTATTTTCACATTCTCAGTTGTGGATCAAAAATACTGTTTCCACAAAAGTACCACCTGTGGTTGAAATGTGTGTAAATGTAGGGCCAACTGTAGTTAAGTTTTGGGGGAGTCAACAGTTACGGTGATGTTCGAGTGTGCCGGGAAGCAGCACCCTTCCCCTACCTTCCCTTCTGCATTGTTTCAGGGTAGAACTACAGTAGCAAAAGCATTGGAGATGACAATCAGACTTTCAAAACTTCCCAAACCAGCAGTGAGTTCTCTTCTTTTTCTCTCTGGACCTAACGCTGCTACAGACCTGGACGTGAGTGCTGTGGCACACTAGAAGCAGAGAAAGCTCCAGGAGAGGCTTGGCCTGAATTTATAATTTATAATTCAGAAAGAGTGATATGCCCAAACCCCTATCTCCACAGTTTTGTCCCCTCCTGCACCAGCACCCAGGCAATCCCATGGCAACAGTGGGGACTGAAGTGACAGGAGACACGCTGAACTCTAAGTCAGCTGCAGTTCCACAGGGCCAGACTCTCCGCACTGCTTTTCTCTCTCTATCATCCCAGTACTTGGCCCGGGATGCAGACTGTCTTTCACCTTGTTTTCCTAGCTCCACTCCTGCTGGCTCCCCAGTGATTCCAACATTAGAACTTTTGGTTGTTGGCCCACAGTTACTTGATATTCTGTTTATTTTTTCCATGTTTTCTAATCTCTTTATTTTTTTTTTTTGTTTTTCTGTTCAGTTTGAACAATATTTATCTGTTGATCTTCCAGTTTGTTTTCCTCTGCCGTCTTTCCTTTGCCACCTCGCTTCTGTTGAGACCATTCCATGGCATTTTAATCTCAGTTACTATATATTTCAGTTCTTAAGTTTCCATTTAGTTCTTCTTTATGTCCTCTTTTCCTTTTCTGAGATTTTCCATTTGTTCCATCCTTCCATTTGTTTCAAGGGCATTTCTGTCACCTGTTTTTTTTTTTTAAGAGTTTATAGCTACTTGAAAGTTTTTGTCTGAGAATTCCAATATCTATACTATCTCAGACTGTCTTTTTCTATGCAAGTTGAGATTTTCCAGGTTCTACATGTGCTGAGTAATTTTAAGTTATACTGTGGGCATTCTGAATATGGTACTGTGTCTCTGGGTCTAGGTGAAACCCTACAGGATGTGCTAATCTTTTTGCTTTAACAACAATCAGCTTGATTGGTTCAAGTCACAAGTTTCTTTTTCTTTTTCAAAGTTATATTTTATTATTTATGCTATTACAGTTGTCCCAAAACTTCCTCCTTTGTCCCACTTCACCTACCCCCGCCCCACTTCCTCAGCAACAAATATTCAAAGTGATGAAAAGCAAGCACCTACAACCAAGATTGCTCTACCCAGCAAAGCTATCATTTAGAATGGAAGGGCAGATAAAGAGCTTCCCAGACAAGAAAAATCTAACGAAGTTTGTCATCACCAAATCAGTATTATATGAAATGTTAAAGGGTCTCCTTTAAGAAGTCACAAGTTTTGACCAGACTCCTTTGGTCTCATTGTCTGTTTGGTTTTCAAGTCCTTTGCTGTGCTATTCAAATCTGTCCCACATGTCAAACACGCAACCAGTCAGGAACTGGGGCAGTGGCCTATCCCATCATTCAGTTCTCAAAGTTTGTGTGTACTGTTTAGATTCGGTTCCACTCACATGCAGCTCAGGTGAGCACAGGAGTTCATATGCAATTAAAAGGCGGTGTTTTCTTAAGCTCTTCCCTCTCTGCTATCACCTTGGTACTTTCTGTTTCCTTCAGGCTCCTGTTATTCAGTCCTCTGGCCTGAAAACTGAGGCTACAACAGATCTGCTCTGCTGTTCCCTCCTTGGCTGTACTCACATTGCCATCGAGGTGTGGGGGCAGGACAAAGGGGAAGGGGAAGCCGGAAAGGAGAGTGTGTAGGTGTAGTAACTGAGGCTCCTCCCCTCACTTGGAAACCACAGCTTCTTTATGTGAAGGGAACACTTTCTTCCCTCAGCTTTATGAACTCCTACTGGGTCCCCTGTTGGCATCGCAACCGCTACTCTTGGATCACTGGGGGCTGAGGCACTAGAGGGGGAGCAAAGAAAAAAAGAACTAAAATGGGACTTCTACGTTTACTCTGAGTATTAGGCAACCTTCTTAGCACTCCTCGAGCCAGAGCTAAAGTACTTCTTCTCTATTTCTGTCTGTGCCAAGGACCTTGTTAAGTTCTTGGGCCATGTTGAATTCAGGCCATAGGACTCAGAGTCTTGAGGGAAATAAGATTGGTCAACTCACTCTCTGATGGTACTTTGAACTCTGATTTTCTTCTCCAATCCACTTGCCACTATTTTATTTACAGAGTCTTGAAATAGCCACTCCATGCACATTCTTTCCAGGTTTTAAAGCTGAATTTAGTGAGAGAGATGAAGTGACGAGTGCTTAGTCCATGAATGAATCTCTCTTCTCTGTGCTCCCCTGAGCTGCATGTAAGTGGATCTGAATGCAAACAGTACGCACAGACTTGGAGAACTCGATGATGGGATAGGCCACCGCCCAAGTCCCTGACTGTGCATGTGCGACACTTGGGACAGTCTTTTTCCTCTCTAGCTTTCATTTTCACTCGATCATCTTTCTACCTATCTATCATCTATCTATCTATCATCTATCATCGATCTATTATCTAACAATCCCTACATTGGATTGTGCTGGCTTAGATGGTTTATAACTATAAATTAATAATAAAAATAAATTAAACCTTAGATTTATAACTATAAAGTTATAAATGGTTGATCAACATTTTATTTTGGTACTCCCATTTACTGTTTAGGTTAAAGCTTTTTAACCCAAAAGCTAATTGCAGTATTCTTTCATATAAGATATTTAAGGAGTAATGAGTTGGTTTAGGAAAGTGAGTTAGTTAATATGGTGCACGAATATCCTGCTGTAAAGCTTATGATTTAGGCCTTTATTATTCTAAATAAATGCATGTTTTAAAGCACATGGCATCTACCCACCACAAGCTTGAATCCCTTTTATAGTATTTTTGTTAACTGGCAATCATTCTAGGATGAATCTAGAAATACCACTTTTGTAGGCAGTTTAATTTGATTGCTATGAAATTCTTCTCTAAATTAAGGCCAAATAAAATTTTCTATATTTTCAACCCATGTTTCCTTTTTCAATTTCTTGGGGTCTCAAAGAAGATGACTTTTTAAAAAATCTATTTAATTTTTGTTTTTTTTTAAGACAGGAAAACCCTTTAAACATTTGAAGACAGCTTAGCTTTCCCCACTAAAATATTCCTAGTTTCTCTGAAAGCTTTTCACATAAGAGCCTATGGACATGTTTCTCTGGGTGGTCTGCAGACCAGCTGTTGCAGAATCTTTTGAGGTTCCTATTTAAAAAATGCCGATCTTAGGTTTCACCTCAGATGTACTGAAACAGAATGTCAGATTACAGAGCCACAGCTCTGTGCTGTGGGAGTCGGGCCCCAGCTGGGCTCGGTGTCAACCTGCCCTGCCCTCCTTTTAACAGAGTTTTCTCTACCCATCAAGTGAATACCAGTGGGGAACTCACCCTTAGAATCTCAAAAGCACTTTAAAAATGTTTCCAGAAATTGGCAAGAGCACATACCTTGGGATTCCTGTATTCTCTGATGAATGATATAATTTATAGCAAGCAATGCAGTGAGAGCCAGTATCCCTGAGAGTCTGAAATACTGAATTTAAGCGATAAGTTTAAGGGGTCACCTCTGGGCCAAAAAAGTAACTTTGGAGAATGAGAACTGGAGGTGTGGGGCTTGGAAAGGACACTGTTCTTGTTGTTACTACCGTAGTTGCCTGGGTCACATGCTAGGTACGCAGAGTCGAGTCCTCTGTTTAAAGGACATGGCATCCACCTACCAGGAGCAGGAGATGCAGAAGGAATTTAGCTCTAATTCTTTCATTGTGTCCTGATAGAAATTCTTGTACGGATTCCTATCCTCAGTAACAAAGAAGTGGCAGCTCTCTGGGAGAAGGAAATTTTAGCTCAGTTTCCCATTAAATTCTACTGAAAGTTTCAAAACAAAATGCCAGGGACTGGACTCCATGTCCCGAGTTTATGATTTAGTTGGTCTGGAATAAGGCCCAGACATCCATTTTGTTTAAGTGCTCCAGGTGATTCTAATACACATCAGGGGCTGAGAACTGCTGTCCTAAATAATTAAAACAGAACTACCTTCCTGCTGGTGTGTGTTGTCAAAAGTGATGTGAACACTCCCCAGTAATTGATAACAAAGTCATGAAAAATATGGGGAGTTACTATATCCCCAGATAGTAACTCCTGGAAAATATAGGAGTTTCTATATGGGGATAAAACACCTGTTTCCTAATCCACTGCCTTTGAAAAAGTAAAATAAAATTAACATTTCCCAGTTTGAATCTCCAGAGAAGAGAGAGAGGCATTTGAATTATTTGCAAAAAAAAAGTTCTCTTTGCAGGAGGGAATACATAAAAAAATAAGTCCAGGGAGAAATATCTTTCACTTTACTTCTGAATCAGTAGGATACAGTAATAATTAGCCACTCATTTAAAAAAAAATAATTTTGTTTCATTAGCCTTTAACATTTAGTGTCTCCTACTCCTTCATTATTCAAACCCAGAGGGCTAAAGTAACTAAAAACAGTGATTGTTTTCGGAGATGTAAGCTAAAATATGTCCTAGAGAATTTCAAAGACAAGTAGTTATTTATTCTACCCCTAGAAGCATACATGTAATTGGGATTGTGGACCCAATCTCTTTAACTTGAAATAAAACTAACATGTTTTTCTCATTTTTTACTCTCTGCATATTCGTACATAGTGGTTTTTCCCTCTTCTGAAAACAATACACTCTAGCAAAACCACATTATAACCAGTATTAACCTTTTTTTTTTTCTCCTTTTCCCCTGCAAATTTCAACTTTTACAGCTGTTGTGAGTTGTGGGCCAAATCAAAGATGAGAGGAGCTTTGTAGTTTCTGAAATTTCCCCTTCTTTCCAGAAAGTAACAAGAAGTCTTGGGATGACTGAGCCACTGCCAGCCAGTGACAGATCTTGCACGCCCTGCCTCCCTCTCTTCTCTCAGAAACTCAGCTGACTGAGGAATGCCACCTGTCCCTCTGCCGCTGACTTTTCCCTGTGATCAAGAAATAACACAGGGGCCAGGATCCCTTTGTTGGTTCTGGGGAGTGCCCTAGGAATTTGCGATGTAACCAAATGTGAACAAACTTTGGTTGAAATTAATGCCAAGAGCAGAGTTGAGACACTGTAATGGCCGGCTTTTATTTTTCTGTTGTTACCATATGTACCTCTATTGATATTTGAGTTACTACTTCATGTTATGTAACTGTATAAAGGTTCTTTCCCCCCTCTTTGGAGTTGTAGCATTGTCAAGAAGCCTTCTGAAGGAAGATGTTCCAGTGGTAACTGATGTGTAGAAAGGGTTTGTGTGAGGAATCAGCTGTCTGAACACACCAGGACATGATCTATGTACGCTAGGTCAATGACATGTTTTGGCCTTGGAGTTTTAATCTGGAGCAGCCGATTCAAGAGAGAGTGGGAGGTTGAAGATGCATTAACAGCTCTCATGATGTCCAGTTTTGTGTGGTAAATGAGGCCACATCTCAGCTGAATGTTTCTTCTAAGCAGCAAATTTTTTGCTTTTTGCTTCTTGTCTTTACTAAATTCCTTTACTTTTAACCTGTTTCCTAAGTCTGACTTTCCATTCTCCTGCAGATTCTGCAAGCCCACCATACTTCCAGTAAATGCTTTTCTATTTAAATTACCCTGAATCAGTTTCCGTTGCTTGTAATCTAGGAACTTACCTGATACATATGTGATGAAAACGTCACAGTCATTAGAGTGGGAAGTGATCACTGCAGCTCAAAGTGGAGCAATATTCCCCGGGAAAATTTCTGAAGGTTGGCAGTGTATATAAAATTATAATCCAGAGCATAAACACAAGATTGGAAATAAATAATAAAGATCCAACTACAGAATACTGTAAAAAATGGATAGTAGTTATTGGATACTGAAAATCAATATACTTTACTGGAATTCCTTATAATTAAGTAAATGCTCATTTCTCTAAAATGAGGTAGGTGCAATTCTGCTTTGAAGCAAGGGCTTGTCTGCATTATTCGTATAAAATGGATATTACAGGCTCTTGGCAATTAACTTTAGTGTGAGAAACGTCGCCATTTTTGTGCTTTAACATTGAATTGGGAGTTTCATCTTCTGATGATTTGAATCTGGGTCAGGTATTCTCCACTACTGCGGCGTTAAGGAAAACAAGTAATATCCACTGTATCTTGTGGAATGTCCTGGCCCTTTTACCAATCACTTAAGTGACCTACTTATAAAGGATTCCTCCCTGGGGCCCCTCAACTTTGAGGAACCCCAAAGGAAAGGAAATAAAAACATCTAAGTAGGCTTTTTTGTTGTGCAAGGGCTGCAGCAGGTGAATGGAGGGAGTCTACGCACTTGTCTGGTTAGACAGAGCTAGTTAAATAAGAGCGGGTGAGGCCCCTGGGAGCAGAGCCATTCTCTCTATAGTTTTCCTTTGTAAAGGATAAAGATAGGGTTGAGTGAACCCAGAAGCTTTTTCCTGTCAGGGGGGAATTAGAACAAAGATTTCCTTTAAAGACAGTGTGCTTAGTACTGTCTAGTGATTGATGAATCTCAAAAGACTCAGTTGTGATAAAACCCCAATGTGCAGCTTCTCGTTGGGAGCACGGAGTAACTTCTCTAAACTTTTCTCGACTTGTCCTTTGTTCTCCTGACACCTAATTTCCTGGTTCTGGCTCTGTTCCCTCATTGTAATCCCATCCGGCCTTTACCTAGAATTATTATTATAAAAGTAAACTCCCAATTTGTCCCCCTTCTGAAAAGAAATACAACCTCAAGCTGTTGAACAACCACCCTTTCACTGTGGCAGTTCTTATTTAGAATTAGACTTTCTTCCTGATCTAATCTCCTAAAGCCATTTTTCCCAAGAGACTAATATTTACAGAACAGGCATTCTAGGATGAATAAACAATAATGGTTAGGAAATCACTTTAAACACCTATTGCTCCAGAAATGATAAATATGATGAAAATTCTACTGTTCACTCTGAAGGAATACATGTCTTCACTTCCTGGTACTCATTCTCATTATTCCAGCTTTTCCTCAGCATCTGGGTGCATAGCGTCCTGCAGGTACACATTTTTTTACATGTTCTGAGATGTTCTGTTGACATCTTATTATGACTCACGTTTGAGATGAAATTTTATTCCATGAAAATAATTTTTGTTTTACTTTATCTTTTAATATAGTACTCTGGAGTATAATACACACAAAATAGGCTAAATACATGTGTATGAAAAAATTGCTGAAAAAATATTTGACTAAGGTGGTCTAATTACATAAAACCAGTGGAATTATACAGCCCTCGTTTTCAACACTCTGATTGTATTCCTATCGCCATGCATAGTCCTCCTTAGAAAACATGTCCCCAAGGTCTAGAGAAAGTGAAAATGAAGAAACATTTCTCCAGCACATGCTCCAGGGTTCTGGTTGTACAGTTGCACATTGCATACATTTAAGGAGAACCAGTCTCATTGTAATCAGTCCATGAGGGGGCCCTAATGCCCCCCATCTTTGTACATTTTCTTTCTTTTTTAAAAAAAGGTTTTTATTTACTTTTAGAGAGAGGGGAAGGAAGGGAGAATGAGAGGGTGAGAAGCATCAATATGTGGTTGCCTCTCATGCGCCCTCTACTGGCGACTTGGTCCACAACCCAGGCATGTGCCCTGACTGGGAATGGAGTCCATGGCCCTTTGGTTCACAGGCCAGTGCTCAGTCCACTGAACTACACCAGCCAGGGCTATTATCTTTCTTTCTTTCAAACAGTACTTACCAAATAACATCAGTGACAGATAACATCAGATCACTGAACAAAATAGAAGCATGCTGACTTTGTCAATATTTCATAATTTTGTGGGAGCTGGTTCCTATTTTTAGTCTCATAACACAGTCATCCCCCTCTATTCATTTCTGTTACATATAGTAATCAAATTTCTCCTGTGTGCCCACTAGTTAGCTAAGTAATGGTTATATGATACCCTATACTTACTAGTCATACTGGCAAACTTGAATTTGCTACTCTGCATCATATTTCTGGATCTTTGCATATAGTCAAATTTTTAAAGTATAATTAATATACAGTAAAATTCTTCCTTTTTAGGGTAAAGTTTTAGGATTTTTAAAATCACATATAGTCTGGGGACCATCATGACAATCAAAATCTAAAACTATTTCCTCACCCCCACAATTTCTTTCTGCCTTTTTAAAGTCGGCACCTCCTTCCAATCCATGGAAACCACCAATTTGTTTTCTCTCCCCATGGTTGTCCTTTTTCCAATATGCCATGTAATTGGAACCATACATTATTAGTGTATTAGGTCTGGCTCCTTTCCCTAGACATACTGCATTGAGATTCATTCATGTTATTACATGTTTCAACAGTGTTTCCTTTTTGATTGCTGAGTAGTAGTCCATGGTAAGGATGTGCCATCGTTTGTTAATCTACTCACTCATTCAGGGGCATTGGGGTTGTTTCCAGTTTTAGTAAATTTTAGTAAACCTACTATAAATGTTTATAGAAAGGTTTTTATGTAAACATAAGCTTTTTAGGGGGCAAACACTCAGGAGTGAGATTGCATCATTTATTAAGCAGATGTTTAGCTTTATAAGAAAATGACAAGCCCTTTTTGAGAGTACCGATGCCATTTTCCATTCCCACCAGCAATGTATGAGAAATCTAGTTGCTCCACATCCTCTCCAGTGGTTGGGATTTTAGCTTTATTTTGTTGTTACTGTTGTTTTTGTCTATTTTTTTTATTTTAGCCATTTTAATTATAAGGTAGTGACCTGGTTGACGTTATAATTTGCGGTTCCTTAATGACTAATGATATTTACTCATAGTTGTATTTATTTATTCATCCATACTCTTCTCTGATATTTTTTTTCTCAGAGTCTCTATCTTAGGCAGACTGGGACAATAGAGCAAATATCACCTTCTCTGGAACACCTTCTCAGACTGCCCTTCTCAGTGAGAAGTTATCCCTCCTTGATGTTTGAGTGGCAATAGGAACTTGCCTCTGCTGGTGCATTTCTCACCTCTACTACCTGTTTCAGAGTAAATTGGCCAATCTCAGGTGAATAGGGACTCTGCTCAGTTTGTAACTTGAATGCCTATTTTAGAGCCTGGTGCTTAGCTTGTATCTGACCAATTCATGATTTAATAGATGACTTCAGATCCACAGAGTTTCCTCATGTGTCCAACTATAGAATTAGACCATATATTTATAATAATCTATCTGCCCAGATGCTACGTAATTTTATTATTTGTCTTGGCTGCAGGAACAAAGTCTAGCAAGTGGGTTGAGGGTGTGTGGTGGGAACACACACATATATATGCAGCAGCTGATGATAGAATAATGGACTACTAATAAAAACATGAACCAAGTGCATCATAGGTGGCAAGAATTGTACCAATTCAAAGGTTTAATACATCTTGATTTTTTCCTCATGAACAACCTTATGGAGTAGGTATTATTAAGTAATATCCTCATTATACAAATCTGAATATGGGATCAAAGAAGTTCAAGTAACTTTTCCAAACTTGCCCAGCTATTATGTTGCAGAGCTGAGATATGAACTGAAGTCTGTCACTCTCTGAATCCTTTGCTGTTTCCTGTTCAGCAGCATAGAGCCTATCTGCGCTGTATTCATTGGATGCTATGTATCCATGCCTATCCATTGTAACAATCACAGCTGAAACACCCCGGAAATAAAGAATTTTCTGCCTTTGAATAAAACTAAAAATATTAGTGTTTAACAAATAACCTCTTTAAGCAGATACTGTGGGGAACACAGAAATAAAAAAGGTGGAATTTAATCAGTTGTCCAGATGTCTAAGGCACTTTATCATCATTGAAAATACTGTACCTTTCTATGTGACATCAAAATGCCATATCTTAGGTAGATGAATGAGGAGGCTGTTGTTCCTGCCGATCAGAGTTCAACAGCTGTTAAGTACCAGCAGTTTATGTAAGCTATTCTGGGGGTGCGGAGGTTCTATTTCTTCCATCACTCCTGTCCCTCAGCCCAAGATCCTGTTGCTTTCCTTAATTGCTTCTTCTTTATTTGGTAATGCCTGACAGTTTATTAAGGCAGAGAGAAACTGTGGTGATTTATCATTAAACTTCCACTGTAATTACACTTCCACACACGTAGGCTCTTGTCAGCTTTACAATTCAGCTCAATATTGCATACGTTAATGTTATTAGGATATTAACAACTATTAGATGCTAGGCAGAGCAATCCGTTTTTTCATTAAGCAATAAGTAACATCCAGGGATGTGGTATTGAGGATATTGATAAGCAACAAAGCCCTGCGGCACAGAGACAGGCTCGGGCTGATGATGAACATTGCACTGCCACCCCCGTGCTACAGAGACGTGTGATCAGTCATCCTGGTCGTTTCCTGGAAGTGTCTGGTCATGGCAAGGTCCTGGAGGTTTTGAATTGGGTAAAACTCTTAATACATTAAAAAGCTTAAGTAGCTTTATCCTAGTATTTATTGGGTACATTCCTGGGTTTGGACAGATGCCATTCTATTGCACTATTCTATTGCATTCTATTGAATCAGGTGGACAATAGGCCTGCTTTCTTTCCTTGTCTTTTCTTCTCTCTCAGGATCGGAAGACATTGTTTTCAATCCCACCATACAGAATTAATAGTGATTAGTCTTCCTCCAATATTTCTCACTTAGTCAACATATTGACTCTAGTTATATTGAAATGCAGTCTAGCCATATCTAACATCCTCTCCTAATCAATGAACTGTGGTGATAAAAGTTCTGGGAATTATTTCTTTAAATGCACAAGATGGTTAAGGAGATGGCTGGTGGTAAGATAAAAAATATTTGCTTTGAATTCTGGAAAGCAAAATGGAGTACTCTGGTTAAGTATTCAGAAAGGAGAGAGATTGGTGAATTTTTTTTGCCTTCTAAATTAAAATGTTCTTTTGAACTTTGATATTATTTTTTAATTAATTAATTTATTTTGCCAAATAAAAATTGTATTTATTTAAGGAGTCTAATGTGATGTTTTGATACATGCATACATTGTGAAATAATTGCCACAACCAATTCAGCGGTGATTGCCGGATCATGAGATAGTTTTAATTTTTTTTTGAGGAAACTCCACACAGTTTTTCAGTGACTCTTCCTGTTTACATTCCCACCAGTGTGCACAAGGGTTCTCTTATTCTCCATGGCCTCACTAACACATATATTTTGACTATCTTATTTTGATTTTAATTTTCATTTCTCTGATGATTAGTGATGTTGAGCATCTCTTAATATGCTTTTTGATCATTTACAAGTCTTCTTTGAAAAAAAAACATGTATTTAGATTCTGTGCCCATTTTTTAAGATTGGGTTACTTGTTCTTTCCCTATTAAGTTATGAGTGATTTCCTTGTATATTTTGGGTGTTAACCCCTTATCAGATATACAGTTTGGAAATATTTTTTCTCATTCATAGATTGCCCTTTTTAAAAAAACATTTTATTTATTTATTTTTAGAGAGAGGGGAAGGGAGGGAGAAAGAGAAGATGAGAAACATCAATGTAAGAGAGAGAAGCATTGATTGGTTTGCCTCTTGTGCATGCCTGACTGGTTACTGAACCTGCAGTTCAGACATGTGCCCTGACAGGACATGAACCAGCAACTCTGACCTTTCGATTTGCAGGATTATGCCCAAGCAACTGCTTTTTAAAAAAGAGATTTGGAGAGAGAGAGACAGACAGACAGACAGACATCAAAGTGAAATCAGTTGCCTCATATGTGCCCAGACCTAGGATCAAACCCACAACCTAGGTATGTGCTCTGACCAGGAGTCAAACCTGCAACTTTTTGGTGTACCGGACAACGTTCCAACCAACTGACTGAGCCACCCTCCCATGGCAAGAACGCCTTTTTATTTTGTTGGTTATTTTCTTTACTGTGCTGAAATTTTTAAATTTGATGTAGTCACACACTTATTTTTGCTTTTGTTACTTTGGCTTTTAATGTCAATTCCAAAAAAAATCATTGCTCAAACCAATATCAAAGAGCTTCTTCCCTATTTTTCTTCTGGAAGTTTTATAGTTACATGTGTTATGTTTAAGTCTTTATCCATTTTGAATTACATTTTTATGTATGTTGTAATACAAAGGGACCAATTTTATTATTTTGCATATAAATTTTTTATTCCTTCACTTTCAATATATGGGTGTCCTTAGAGCTGGAGTAAGCCTTTTGTAGTCAGCATATATTTGGGTTTTGTTTTCTACATCTCTTTAGACGCTCTGTTTTTATTGGAGAATTTGATCTATTTATATTAAAAATAATTATCAATAGATTACGAATTATTGGCCTTTTGCTGTTTTCTGGGAGTTTTGTAGATCCTTCATTTCCCTTTCCCTCTCTTGCTGTTTCCCTTTGTTATTGGATGAGTTTCTGTACCAGCATGCTTTGATTCCTTTGTCTTCATGTTTGATGTATTTGCTACAGGTTTTTGTTTTGGGGTTGCCATGAGGTTTATGTAAAACATTTGGTATAAATGTCTATTTTAATCTGGTAAATTATAATTTTGTTTGCCTATGAAAGTGTGACATTTTTATTCTTTCAGTACCCCGTATTTTATGCTTTTGGTGTCATAATTTACATCTTTTTTATATTGTATATCCATTAAGACATTGTAGCCATAGTCATTTTTAATTTTTCATCTTTTAATCTTTATATTATAATTACAAGTAGTTAATAAACATCCATTTCAATATATGTGATTCTGAATTTGACTATATATTTACCTTTACCAAGGAGTTTGATACTTTCATATGATTTCACATTACTAGTTAGTATCCCTTCTCTTTTGCTTAAAGATCTCCCTTTGGTATTGTAAAGCAGGTCTAATGGTGATGAATACCTTCAGGTCTTGCTTGTCTGGGAATAACTTTATGTCCCCTTTAGTTCTGAAAGATGCCAGGGAAAGTATTCTGGGTTGGCAGTTATTTTTCTTTCAGAACTTTGAATGTATCACACCAACCTCTCCAGGCCTATAATATTTCTGCTGAGAAATCTACTTATAACCTTATGAGGTGGCCACAGTGAGGTGGTTGGTTCCCTTGTGTGTGATGAGCTTCTCTTATTGATTTCAATTTTCCATTTTTCTTTGATTTTTGACAGTTTTTTAAACCTGTCTCAGTGAAGTATTTGGGTTGATCCTGATTAGGGACTTTCGAGTTTCATGTACCTAGGAGTTCAGATCTACACACACAGCAGCGGGCATCAACTGCAAGGGCCCAAACTGGTGTTGCACACCCACACAGCCACCGAGCCCAGGGATAGCTGCTGGTGTGGATCCCAGGCTGGGGCATCTGCAGAGAGCTGGCCAAAGCACTTGTGGTAGAGGAGAATAGGGAGAAACTCAGACAGCTGGTATGTGTGAAAGCAAAAGCCTGTGGGGCCCTTAGTGCCAAAAGCAACAAGGGTCCATGGCGTCTGTACTGGTTCTTGGTTTCCTCAACAACGAAAACCGCTGGAATGAAGCAGTCTCCTGGGGTTCACAACAAAGTCCTCAGTGATAGAGATGCCAGGGGCCAGAGCATTTGCAAGGACCGCTGAAGTCCTCAGTGGTGAAGGCTGCTGGGGTCAGCTGCAGAACAGGTCCCTGGGAAGCATGGTCATTCCCACCATGTGGCTGGCACTGGCAGTCTCTGACCTTCCTCTTTGCTCCTTGCTGTCCCTAGCTGTCTCAGCTGTGCCATCTCTGGGTGGGTGAAACCAAAAGGTGTCCTTTGAGCAGTGCCCCAAAGGCTGTAGAGCTGGTTGCTCAACCCCTGCTCTTCTTTTCCTGGGGAGGAGAGGAGAATGCTTTCAGATTAGATTTGTTTCCTCTGACATTGAGCATGGGATGATGTAGGAAAAATAAAACTGTTTTTCCTATTCTTTTTGTGTGGTAATTCTCAAGATTTTTGCTCCACTGTGTTGCCGAACCTTCCATGGTGGCTTCCTAAGCTCTCCCAGTGTTCTTTTTGTTTGTAGGTCAATGTCTAATTGATGTTCTTTGTGGGGAGATGGAGGTTGGGGTGTCTTATTTTGCCATCCTGGTGATGTCATCCTTCTAAAATTATTTTTATTCATTAGTTATATTATGGTCCAAGGCAATGATAGGTCTGAAAAAATGGAAGTATGACATAAGGCTCTTTGAAGGGAAATATAACAATATTTTTAGAAAGAAATGAAGTAAAACAAGAAAATGTGTTTATAAGTTGTGTGAAATATCAGAATTTGATAGGATAGCTTTGAGAGCAATGGTTTCAGTTACCTCTTGGACAGGGCTTACCTATTATATTAATATTTATTACTGGGCTTCTTTTAGAATGTATTGAAAAACTATTGTATTTTCTACAGCTTTATAGATTTTTCTCAAATTAGCAAACTTACATTAAATGTTCAAATAAATGCATCTGACTGTATTCATTACATTAACCTATTCTCTATTAACTATTTGTAGTACATACAGGTTGTGTTCTGGTAAGATAAAGAGCAAGGATGTAACTTATGTTACACAATGACATGATATTACATGTGGTGGAGGGGAAATCACCCAACTCAGAAACTCCCCTCCTCTTCCTGCATCCCCTCCACTTTTCTAAAGGTGAGTTGCTCTTCTGATTGAGTTCAACATATCCCTTTGGACTTACTTTGTAATGACACTCTATCATGATACAAATCATTATTATTATTACTATTATTATTATTATTATTATTATTTTATTGTTGCTTAGGTACAGTTTTCTACCTTTTCCTCCCAACCCAGCCCAACACCCCAGTTCTCCCCACTTCTCTCCCATTTCCACTCCATCCCCCATTATTGTCCATGTGTCCTTTATACTTGTTCCTGCAAACCCTTCACCCTTTTTCCCCTGAAATTCCCTCCCCTCTCCTTTCTGGTCACTGTCAGCCTGTTCTCAGTTTCAGTGTCTTTCGTTACATTTTGCTTGTTTGTTTTGTTGATTAGGTTCCTTTTAAAGGTGAGATCATATGGTATTTGCTCCTTACCACCTGGTTTATTTCACTTAGCATAATGCTTTCCAGCTCCATCCATGCTGTCACAAAAGACAGGAGCTCCTTTTTTCTTTCTGCTGCATAGAATTCCATTGTGTAAATGTACCATAGTTTTTTGATCCATTCATTTACTGATGGGCACCTAGGTTGCTTCCAGCACTTGGCTATTGTAAATTGTGCTGCTATGAACATTGGGGTGCAAAGGTTCTTTTGGATGGGTGTTTCAGGATTCTTAGGGTATAATGCCAGCAGTGGAATTGCTGGGTCAAAAAGCAGATCCATTTTTAGTTTTCTGAAGAAATTCCATACTCTTTTCCATAGTGGTTACACCAGTCTGCATTCCCACCAACAGTGCACTAGGGTTCCCTTTTCTCCACAACCTCTCCAACACTGGTTGTTTGTTGCTTTGTTTATGATAGCCATTCTGACCGGTGTGAGGTGATATCTCATTGTGGTTTTAGTTTGCATCTCTCTGATAGCTAGCGATACTGAGCATCTTTTCATATGTCTCTGGACCCTCTGTATGTCCTCCTTGGAGAAGTGTCTGTTCAAGTCCTTTGCCTATGATACAAATTATTTTTATTAAAATAAATGGTTATTGAAATTTTTCTCAGAAGCATTTTCTAAAATATAAAACAGCAGAATCTGAATTTTAGGAAAGTTCTCTCTTCTCTACTAAACCATTCCTACTTTGCTCACATTTCTTCTATTTTCCCTACCACACAAGAATTGCTAGTTTGGCCAGATTCTAAAACTAAAATTGGCCCATTTTGTAGCAAGGGATAACTACTAAAAAAAACGATGTGCATGAACTTGGCCCCACCATTTTCCTCCTTCTTTCATGTAGTAAGTTGACATGCTTGCCCTGCTGTCTTTTTCTCACTCTCTTCTTTACCTTGTAAAAGCCACACACACAGTTTGACCTGAATCTGGGTGATGATGAGCCATCTCAATCTCACACAGCTGTTTTTATGCGTTAAATTTCTCATTAATTTGGGCTCAGCAGCTTGCTGGAGATAAAAACTTAAAGCCAAAGAAGGGCTTCTCCTTCTAAGCCAAGCATTCTAACCCAGATTTATTATGGGGGTTTAATTGAGAGCTGTGGACAGTTGGATACTTATAATAATGTGATAATTGAACTTCAGATTTATTGCTGCCTCTTGTATCATAGCTCTTTCTGAAATTCCATATGATGGGAGTGATGGGACCACTGTGAGTTTGATGCCTTCCTCTGTCTCATGGCTATACATGCATATGATAAAGAACCTTACACTGATTCCTAATATTTTGGTTTTTGAATATTTTCAGTGGACTACATTTAGTGATTCACTTTCAGACCTTTGTAAAGATGCTAGGAATATATAACCCCTGCCAATATTTGGCCATTGGTGATCTATAAGAGGAGGTATATTAATGAATGTTATTAGCATTTTGTTTTTTGAAGTATTTGTGCATATATTTCCCCAAACTACTTTGCAAGTATCTTGAGAAAATTGGTGTATTATTTATATTTGGGGGGCCCTATTACAATGTGTAGTACATGGCCACTGTTCAAATGTTTGTGGAATAGAATTGATGACTGTGTATTAGTATTAATGGTTGAAAAGGCTAATTTTCTGCTTATGGTTTTGTTATATTTATCTCCATTTTTTACATTTAGGAAAACAATATTAGTAGTGGTTTATGGGCTTTGCTTTTGGTCTTTCCATATGAATTAAAAATAAGTACAAATCATTGGTGTGTTCAATTTAAAAATTATAATTATGTTTTCATTCATAGCAAAAAGGTTAGAAAGAGCAAAATGCTGACCTCGCAGCTTATTTTTGGTACAGACTGTCATTCAGCTGGTGCTGTGTGTCAGCGGTACCAGCTGAGTTGCTCTGTTGAATAAATATACATAAAACTGAATTTACTGGATTAAAGAGCTATGTAGCAATTTTATTTTGTTTACAATTTTAGAGAGGCTCGATTTCCTTAGAAATGGTACGTGGTAAATGCTGCCAGGGTGTAAAAGAATGTGAAGGAGGAGCTACTGTCGCCTTTCCCCACTGTTACACATTTTCCTTCACCTTAGTTTCCACAATTCCCCATTGCTGTTGGGCATGGCAGGCAGGTGGGTTTCTTCCTTCTGGTGTGCTTAGAAATGAACCATAAAAGCTTATCAGTGGAGGATGGTTTCTTCCAACATTAAAATTTTATAAGAAACTTGCCTTTTTAAAATTTTATATTAGAAAAGCCAGTAGTAAGAAAAATAGTACTGTCCAGGTCATATATGACTTCATCAAATAAGACTGATATAGCAAAAAGATAAAGCACTCTTGAATAATATTTGATTTGGCAAACTGTACATTTATATTCCTCTTTATGCTAAAATGCTATAGGTAAAGTGCTGAAAATTGTGTCCTTCAAACACTGAAAATTATGTCTATTTGTGATATGTCTATTAGAGCATGACTACCCAACCCTATGACAGAAGTTCACAAGATTATTTTAGGTGTAGAATTTCAGGATGTAATGGGGCTCTTTGCAGAATGCTATAGAATATATATATTATTATTATTATACCACTGCTACGTACAGTCCCAACCATAAAGGCTAATGTGCACAGCCACGAAGGAGACCATAAACCATAAGCCATGCTGTCAAAAGTACAGCATCGTAAGGAGGAGCGCTAATCTGGATACCAACATGGGTTTAAATCCCAAAGTCACTAATTACTAGAGTGCTGCTAGAAAGTAGCTTACCCTTTTTCTAGCAGAAATGGCCAGCCCTCTGTGAAAGCTTTATACTCCTTATCCAGAGATGGAGATATTGGTGGGCAGAGGCTTCCATGCCATGGTCTCAACTTCCCAACCCCCATTGCTTCTCCATGAAGCCGTATGTCCAATTTTCACTGGTGGAAGAGCAGCAGGAATGAAGGGTGTCATTTCTAGGCTGACACGGTTAAGAAGCACCTGTGCCTCTCCTTATCTCTCTTCTGCTTCCACAGTGACTTTGGAAGTCGAGTGTTGAAGGCAGTGGAGCTACAGGAAAGATCTTCAGTCCTGAATCATGGCAAGGCAGACTACCCATACAGCATTTTCATTGCACTACTGTATGCAGGAGAAAAAATTTTTCTATCTTTTTAGCCACTAAAATTTTAAGGTTTTCCTGTGTTAGCAGCTAGTGTGGCCTAACTTCTACAGTCACTAAACTTTAGTTTTTCTTACAGATATTATAAGAGTAAAGGAATTTAAACTTTATATATACAGTGATCATCAGGGTTCTATTTAAGTTAATGCATGCAGAGCACGAAATACAGAGGAAACTCTCAAAAATGGGTGAATATTATTTATGAGAGTTTGCTGTCATTAATTTTATATGATCTCTGTAAATTTACTAACACCAGCATTTCCTAGAGGACAAGCAGTAGCAGACACCAAGGTATTACTCATAAATATATGTGGAAGATAATTAGCACTGAGAATATTTTCAATGATGTCATTTTTCCTCTGTGGGTTGGGACAGAGGTTGCCATTATTTTAGTTTGCTGAATGAAGTCTGCTGTGAGAAACATTGCCTTAAATTTCTGTTGAGTGTCTTTGCTCCATGTATACAAATAGGGAATCGGAGTTCAGAACGTCCCTCTTTTTCACTTCATTTCTCTTACTTTAAGAGATTAACTTGGGGGCATCTATTACTAGACTGGTTGATTTTACTGGTCCTTCAAAGCAGGAGGGATGCCCTGGGGGCAGTCATTGGTAAAGCTCTGAGGTAACAGAGTGGGAAGTCAGTAATGAGCTTCAGCTTTATGCAAAACGTGAAGGCAAAAGCTAGTACCAAGGGGAGAGAAGCAGACCAGTGATGGAACCGGTACGGCCAAGAGCCGGTTACATAAGGGATACACAAAAACTGAGAACATTCTCCAAACTTGATCCAATTTGCACAAATTCCAATTTACTCCTGTGCCACAGTCTCAAGACTTCTGATTTTTGTTATTCAAATAATCTCTTTTCAAAAAAATTCTACCCCTTGAAGAGAAGTGATGATTTTTCCTGTCAAAAAGAACAAGTGTTGTTCCCCTCTTTTAACTTCATCCGTAAAGAACATTTACCCTTTCGTTTACAAAGTCCATCAATGTGTGTTTGATGTATGAATACTTTCCCAGGCTTATGCATAGATTGGCCATTGCTATTTCAGCCCTTTCTATCTGGCATAGAATACAGGTTTCTCCCACTATCCAAAAGCAGAACCTTTCTATGAGAATGTTCATAAACTGAAATGGCATAAAGCAAAGAGCACCACCTGCTTCCTAAAGTTCTCAATAGGCTACTCTGCTTTTATGAAAGCCCTTTCCAGAAAATCAAAGAGGAGATTTGCTTTTGATGAAAGAACCATTACCATACTAATGGAGGTCTTTTGTAAAAGAAAGGTGGTGTAATAAAAACTTTTGGAAAGCAGATGATAACTCCAGTGTGACATTAAGATTGTTACACACAAAGAAGTTGGGATGATGAAGCTGATTTAAACAGGTGTAATGAAAAGCAGCCTAAGTGCCCATCAT
The DNA here is from genome assembly GCA_004024845.1 of Tonatia bakeri. Taxonomy (NCBI): domain Eukaryota; kingdom Metazoa; phylum Chordata; class Mammalia; order Chiroptera; family Phyllostomidae; genus Tonatia; species Tonatia bakeri. The sequence continues at coordinate 79,570 of PVIA01003200.1, read as the reverse complement.
CAGATGAGAGGATAAAAAAAAAAGCTGTGGTACATTTATACAATGGAATACTACTCAGCCATAAAAAGAAAGCAATCTTACCTTTTGCAACAGCATCAACGGATCTGGAGAGCATTATGGTAAGTGAAACAAGCCAGTGAGAGAAAGACAAACACGATATGATTTCAATCATATGTAGAATCTAATGAACAAACAACTAATAAGTAAAACAGAGACAGTCTCATAGATAGAGAGCAGGCTGACAGCTGTCAGGGGCAGGGACTGCGGGACATGGAGGGCTTGAACAAAAAAAGTAACAAAAAAAAGAGAGAAGAAGAAACTCATGGACAAGGAGAATGGTGTGGTGATTTCTAGGGTGGGTGGGTGGGGTATGTAGGGGAGGGTATAGGGGTATAAATGATGACACACTGAGACTTAGGGAGGTGAACACACAATACAGTGTACAGATGATGTGTTGTGGAATCATGTACCTGAAACCTGTATAATTTTGTTAACCAGTGTCACCCCAATAAATTCAATAAAAGGAAAAAATTGTTAATTTAAAACCATGCTTTCCCTACCTTCCTTTTTTAAAATTTAAAATAGGAGTGTTTTTGGAAAAATGTTGTCATTCTATTTGGGTCCTCAGATAGCCTTACATTCAGGACTAAGTAATTATTCAGTAGAGTTTTGTGAATTCAAAGTGTGGCGTTGATGTTGGCATTAAAATCTGACACTGTTTACCCTAAGAGTTCATACTGATTTGCAGTGTGAGGAGACTGGATTTGGGTCATTACATTTTTGGGCAAAAGCCTCACTAATGTGCTGCATGTTTATTAGTAGAAAAGCTTCCATTGACTGAGAAATTCTCTCATGTAAGAATGTTCTCTGAGCTGCTTGAGCCTGTCACTTAATGTCAGAGTGAAGAACTTGGAGGCCTCAGGCAAGGCTGAGTGCCCTTGATCCAAATGGTCATTAACTGGCAAATACACCTGACCTGGAGGGTATTAACCCTGCAGAAGTATCAAGAAAACCAAGAAAACTGTAATAATGAAGTACCTTATATTTGAAGGTTCAATTTGTTTTCATATTTTTCCCTTGTAGAGTTTTATTCCTATTTATTTTTCTTCCAGTAGATGACTGATGGGAAGTAACATGATTTCCTACCAAGGAGAGATTTGGATAGAGATAAAGGGAGATAGAGCTGCAATATGATATATATTCATCTAACTATTTTTTATATCTATCAAGAGAGGAGGGAGAGAGAGAGAGAGGGAGAATGAGAGACAAGGAGAGGGAGGGGAAGAGAGAAAATACTGAATGTATTTTAGGTTTTATTAAAATCTTTTATGGCCTTTAGTTGATCAAAATATCTTTAAAATTTAACTTACAGAATCAAAATCAAAATGTGCAATATAGCAGAGCTTCTTAAAGAACCCTAATGTCTGAAGGTTACTTTTGACTGTGCTATGAACTCTTTCTGCTACTCTGGAAAAGTTATTTGCTTCTGGCTTCACTTTCATTTTAACTTTTTAAAAGATTTTTTTGTTTATTTATTTATTTATTTAGATACAGGGGAAGGGAGGGAGAAAAAGAGGGAGAGAAACATCAATGTGGGTTGCCTCTTACATGCCACCTACTCCGGACCTGACATACAACCCAGGCATGTGTCCTCACCGGGAATCGAACTGGTGACCATTTGGTTCACAGGCTGGCACTCAATCCACTGAGCCACACCAGCCAGGGCTGGTTTCACTTTCTTTATTGGCAAAAGGAATAGAATAATTTTTTTTTAAATTTTCTTTAAGTACTGTTGTTAGAATTTAATATAAAAAACTAAGTCACTTGAATAATTGTATATTTTATACAGTTTATATGTCGAATTGAACATTATAGATTCAGTAAAAACAAGTATCAGTTTCATCAATCAGTATTATTTTTACTGATTTTATCAGCTAATTAAACTGTCTTTGTGCATGCTATATCATCCAGTTATACATATTCAAAGATGCAATTTTCCAAATTTAAGTCATCACCTGACTACTTTGACAATAGTTCAAAATCCTGTTACTTGATTAAAATGGAAATATTACTACAATGAAAATGCATATTACATATTAATGAATTTATTGAACATTAACAAAATTTAAATCTCTACAGTCCTTTGGAAAATTTTTTTCTTTGGAAAACCTCTGGTAAACCCCTCGGTAAAAATTTATTGGTTTTCTCTTACGAGGAGAAAGTAATGGAAATATAAATAGTGTGAGGACCATGTTTTCCTTCAGATAATCTTGAAATTTCTACTTTTTCTGTTTGAGTGTATTAAGTTCTAGGCACTTAGGCATATTTTCTTGAAGGTAACAAATAGGTGTCTGCTCATCCATTTGTAAATGTTCATTCCTCTCTCGAATTTTGAAATGTGATTTCATCATGATATAAAGCCACGGGTCTTTTTGGATGAGCTCAGACTCATTTGCCCTGATTCACAGGACCGAAATTATTAAGCTTGAGGGGAATCTTCTTTCTTCATAACCAGCTCTATCCAGAAGTGTTTGGCTGAAGAACCTTGCTCACTAACACTTGATTCACAAGCCCAGAGTGCAAATACTTCTTTAACAGGGGAATTTCACACTAGTATTAAATGGAAATAATAGAACGTTCCTTATTTTTTACAATTGTTTTTGATTAGTTCATATTTATGCCCTCAGTGTTTTTATTTCAGGTACTTAATAAAACTTTATTTTTAATCAACTGTTCTATAGCTAAATTCTATTTCAATTGATCTTCACTGGTAACTTAAACTGTTTTCTTTTCCCCTCAAAATAACAATGATAGCTTTCTTCTGCCTTTACTCATTTTTAGTAGTCAGGTCTGTTTTCTATAATATTGGTAAAGGAGAATACATTACAAAAAATTTCAGGTTTGATTTGGGTGGTCTTTAAGAATAAGAGAAAGGGGTAGAGAGAGATACAAAGTTCTTGGTTCTATGATGCCACTTTGTAAAATGGACCTCTTCCTGTCACACAAGATCCAAACGACGTGATCTGTTGGTTTTATATTCCCTACAGAGCAAGGGAGAAAAAGTAATTGACAGTTTTGCATGGAGGCAAGGCTGCATCAGAGAGCAATTTTAGGGTGGGAACAAGACTAAGGAGAAGACAGATGCTGTGCTGGCAGCTCCTGAATGTAATGTCCCCCTAATTTCTGCACAACCTGCTCTGCACCCTCCCCAAGTGCTGCAGCTCACAGCTGTGGAAACCTAAACAGAGCAACACTCGGTGCTGAATGGCAGGGACTCTGGTCATAAAGGACATGAACTGAAAGGCATTTGAGAGTTACCACAGAAATGGACTTTCCTTGGAGTTCACCTGCCTAAATATCCATGAGGAAAAAGGTACATGTTGGGGTTTAATCATTCATTTCAAGCACTTTTCAAAAAAAAATCTCAAATTTTTATATTTTTCCAAAGTATTTACATGTTTTAATATCTGCATTTCAGTTTTTTTTTAAGTTTTAAACTTCACAGTTTAAAAAAATATCTACACAGCAAATATATTCTTACTATGGTAGCTTCAGATGACCTGTCATCATAAAGCTACATGATATGGGACAGACCAGGGGACTTTCCAATCCCGTGACAAGTGACAAGATCCTAGCAAATTTTAGTCTATAACCCATTTTAAGGAAAATTCATCTTTTCTATTATTTTTATTTGAAAAAAAACGTATATTTTTCCAATCTCATTCCACTTGGGTAAAATATGAATAGATGAAGAGATGAATTCATCAGAGCCAATTAAATAAAACTTTTCTGGCAATGCACTCCATGTTATCTAATCATTTGAATTCAAATAAGCTTAAAGGGAAAGAACAAGACAAAACTAGAAAGACAGTTGGAGTGATGCATTGTCATGGGTGTGAACAGGCTCAAAGGCTGGCATGTTTGGCATGATGCCATTGAAAGTGGAGGATGCTGAGCGCTCTCCAGCATGGATGAGGATGGCCCATCCATTCTGCATTATGCTCATTTCTTTTGGACTTAGAATCTGGCAAGTAGAAGGGGAATTTATCTTCTTGTAAAAGATGAGATGGAAAAATCAACCCAAGTGAAATTGGAGAAGCCAGGGGTGAAAGAGTTCTAAAAGTGTTCTTTCTTTGCTTTTAGTGAGAATATATCACGTGTTTATTATTTAAAGACATTTTCTAAAGAGTAACTAGAATTATAAAGGCACTGGTAAGATGATAATATTACTGATAATTTAAAACAATGTCAGTATTTATTTCACTTAAATATAAACTCAAATCAGGTAGAAGGCTTAGCCTAACTTTCTATCTTTGCCCAAATAGGTCACACAATTTCAATTGTTGTCTTTTTGCTGCTACCTTAGCTGAATATGTCTGAATTTCTCTATCATGTTTCTAAGCCTTTGTGTCTATGTTCTGATTTGTGTTTTATTGCAATTCTCACCTCAGCATTCTGTGTGTTTGCACTATCTCTCATGCTTAATTTGCTGCTCTTAACATCTACTGGTCGGAATGAACATGGAATTAAAGGTGTGCAGGTGTCTTGGTCTATTTGAATAGCGAAATATTTTCTGGAAACCAAGTCATCAATACTCACGCACTTGCTCTGAGCAGCAGTTGAATGAGGTATTTTGCTGAGTCATCTTTACATGGCATTTATTATACAGTAAGTTGAGCTCTACATTCCGTAAAAAGAGTGGTGCGCATTCCTATGGGAACACGCAGCAGATTCAGGATTTGAGCCCAGCCTGGGTGATTCTGGGGAGCTCTATGCTAGCCAGTGCCTGCCCATTTAGTTTCTCTGTTTCTCTGGACATCATGGTGATTATCACAAGGAATATGCTAAACAATTCAGCCAAGCTTCAGTGAGGAAGTAGCTTTACTTCTCATCAAGTCAGCACATACTTGGATGCATCATGGATACCAAGCAAGAAGCCTCCTAGCCTCCTACTCCACTAGCTTTAATGGAACGTTGGGTCCAGAAGGACTGGTTGGACAGGAATGGAAGACGTGGAATGAATCCCATTAAATGCTGTATTTAAAGTTACTCTACTGGCTGTATATATGTTTTTTATTAGAACTGATACAGTAAGAAACATAGGTCTAATCTCACTAATAAGCAATTTTTGAGAATTTATAGTTAGTGTCACCCTAATTTTGATTCTGGTAAAATTAATATTTGAGGCTTTAAAAAAATTGAGGTTCTAAAATTATATATTAGCAATCTCAAATGTTTTGGTCTCAGGATTCAATTATATGCTTAAAAATTATCAAGTAACTCCTACCCTTTGCACCAGCATGGATGGAGCTGGAGAGCATTCTGCTGAATCAAATGAGCCATGCGGTGAAGACAAATACCATATGATCTCACCTACAAGTGGAACCTAATGAACAAAACAATCAAGTGAGCAAAATAGAACCAGAGACATGGGAATGATGAACAAACTGACAGTGACCGGGGGGAGGGGGTAATGGGGAGAGAGAAGGGGGAGGGTCATTAAGGGACATGTATAAAGGACCTGTGGGCACAGATCACAGAGAGGGGAGGGTTGAATGTGGGAAGTGGGGGTAAGAAAGGGGGAGAATAATGGGGGTAAAATGAGGACGACTGTAATTGAACAACAATAAAAAATAAACTTTACAAAATAAAAGATGAAATATTAAAAAAATTATTGAGGAACTTCAAAAGCTTCTGTTAATATGGGATATATCTTTCAACATTTATATTAGAAATTAAAATGGAGAAATATTTCAAGGTTTAATCCTTTGTTTAAAATAATAATAATGGCATTACATGTTGACAAATGCATAAGTCTTATGAAAATAACTATATTCTTCAAGATGAAAATAAGGGTGGCATTGTTTTATATTATAAAATACATTTTTATTGTCTGGTTTAATAGAAGACAGCTGGATTCTCAGATTTACTTCTCTGTTCAGTGTATTATCTTATACATCATGTACTCTCTGGAAAATTCCACCGGACACTTTTGAGAGGATGAGAATGAAACAGGAAAACAAAATCTTGGTTTTTGTTTATGAAATAACTCTCACCTCACTGACCTGTGAAAGGGTCTTAGGAACCTTGGGGGTTCCTCGGAGAACCACTGCTGTGGAATAAACCTGCTGCCCACTTAATTTTTTGTTATGTATATATTCTAGCCTCGTTTCTTCTACTATTGTCCAAATTTGAACTTTTAACAATTCAATGTATCACTTACCTATGATTTAAAATAAAAGAACTAGGTGACTCCTTATTAGCACTGTATACTTCATGTATTTTAAATATCTATGAATTAAACATAAATTTTTAAAAAATGAAGATGAATGATAGTTTCAAGTATTTCACCACCTGAGAAGTTACAATATGGTGCACGGTGCGCACAAGGTTAATTGAGCACCAGATTAATTGAACCAGATGGATCGACAGACAGATAAATAGATAAATAGAAAGAATTAGATGTATATGAAACTATGTCTAGGCATCTATGTTTGGCTTAATAAAACACACAGTGTTTCCTGTCTCATTGTTTTGTAATGCAAATCAACAGTCTAATGATTTATTCTATTTACCTTATCTACCTGGACTTCTTTTTAAAAATAGTCTGCACACATGGAGATGTTGACTAAATTGGTATAATCATGCTACTCTTACACAATTGAAAACACTGGCTAGGTTAAACTAGCCAATAAAATATTAGATATTAATGGTCATTAATAATAATTTTAAATGTGTCTACTGTTAACATGCATTTGTCTGATTTACTTTTTTGAGGCAGAATTGCAAGCTTACAGATAATAAAAAGTGTTGCTAAATTTTAAAAACTGGTAACTATCATGGCTTGTCTAGCTCCTTTAGTTTTCCCAAGGTCAAATAGGTATGGGGTCCTTTCATTCTACACAGGATGTTTGCCAATTGCCTTCTATTTCCACATAGCTTCTGGAGTAATTCTATTCTTTTTTAGTGTCCAAATCTGTCAAATACAGAGCCTTTTCAGTAAATATTGTGATTTAGTTTTAAAGAGAATAATTAGCCTTTATTGTTTCAGAAGAGTAGTTTACAATTTTCAAATTGGCATTTTGAAGGAAAGCACAAAAAAATATTTTGAGAACAAGGAAGAGAAAGCTTTGCCCACAGGATTGTAAACATTTTGGGGGGAAAAACCCACAGAGAATAAGAGTGTGCGTTTGTGTACCCTATCCTTTCCAAGAGAAGTTGACGTTCCAATGATGATTCAAACTGGTATGTTCTGCTAGAGTGAGGAGCTTCTCACTGAAATGTTTAGTTATTGCCCAAGTAGGACAGAGAAACAAACTCTGGGCCCTCCTCTCACTTGGAACGGCCTTGGTGTGGATGAAAGCTTGAGTGGCAGCAGCCAACTGCCAAATATCCACATACAATAGGAGAGTTCTGTCTCTCCGCTACTAAGGGGCCTCCAAGCCCTCCTCCCACATTTGAAGGCAAGGAGCCCCTCCCTCCTTGGCATCTCCCCTTGGCAGCATCGGGACGGTTTGCTGCCCTGTCTCAAAGGAATGTCTCTCAAGATGGAAAGTTCTAAAGAGTGCGCTAAAATGTACACATTTGCTTCCAGCAAACCTTAATAAAATAGGGTGAATAAATGCATTCAAAATCAAGACTTCTACTTTTTTGCTTTCTTTGCTCGGGTGCATTTATTCCATGTTTCACACACTAATCTGAAGCTTCTGTAGTCTAAAGGTTTTTCATTAAAATCAGCCATAGGGTTGAGTTTGTAAAAACATAGCCCATTTTTTTAAATCACTGAAATACAATGTTACATAATTAAGGCAAAGCATGCTCCAGGGCAGCAGTTCATGGTATGCTGTTGATGAGTTGGGGCACAACTCGAACTTGACCTACTCATTTTTGTCAACAAGCAGCAATTGCTAAAGCCAAATCAGTCCCTCAGCAAACCATGTAAGTTGTCAGGATGGTGAAAAGGAAGAGGCCATAAAGACAATAGTGGGGTTTATTCCGCATGTGATGTAAAGATGTAGCCAGCAAGTAACAAAAAACTCTGACTCTGCCATGCATTGGGTCACAATACATGGCTCAGGTGTAGCACAGTCTGGGGAAAACTTCTACCTGAATTCAGAGTTAGAGTTCATTTGGAGTTTATTTGTAGTTCAACAGGTATACAAATATTTACTTCTGGCAGGGTATCATCTTTGAAGCTGAGGTACAAAGTAGCTTCTGTCTAGAGTGCCCACACTAGGAAGACCAGTCAATGCCAGACAAACACATACATCTGCTTACCTGGATACTTCATCACAAAAGAATCATTTTATAATGTCTCAGTTAAGTACATACATATAATATTTTAAAAATACTTCTATTAAAAAGAAAACAAACCCCAATCTAAATATAATTGTTTTCCTGTCCGATCAACAGTCAAAAAATCCCTAAAGTCTACAAAGAGAACCACAACTAAGAAATTTTTGACGGTCTGGTGTTGAAATTGCATGATTTCCTATTGAGAAGGGTGACAGATTTTGTAACACAGAAAGTTTTTGTTAAAAAATGCCCATCCTTTGGTATCACTTGTTCTGATATTTAAAATTTTCTCCATTGGTTCTAGTAAATTAATTGTTGTCAGCTAAGATTTGAAGTAAATTTTAAATATTTTGGTCTCCTCATATAAAATTGTGCCATCATACAGAGAACATTGGGTTATCTTTTACATACTTATGACTCTGAACTCATTTTTTATTTCACTGATGGAAAAGTAGGGGAGGTATGATGACAGGGTAAACCCATCATGAGAAGGAGCCAGAAGATTACACTGTAACAGCTTTTAGATATGACCTACAACGCAGAGGATTGTGGGCTGGGGGAAAGTTCTTTGGAATATGATGACTGGAGAAAAATCTGTGTCAAATGCAGCTATTGCGGTGAGTAGATATTTAGATTTGAAAAGAAACTGTTGTTTCACAGATTGAAAGGTGGTCCACGGGTGTCTGTCATTTTGCAAACAGGACAAATGAAGGAGCGTGTCCCTTGTTCAGGCTGCAGCACCCAATGCACACATTCCATTAGGGTTCTGAAAACACAAGGAAGATCAGTCTTGTGAATTAAAACTTTGCCTTTGTTCAAGAACCAGTTCTGTTTACAGAGTCCTGTGAGGAAGGACTTCTGAAAGTATCTAACGATATGTTGTCTCCTATTTTGAAAGAAAGGGGAAGTATCATTCCACTGTGAATATGCCTTTTGTGCTATTAACTGTAGGACATGACAAAGCTAGACAATTCATTCTTTCTTCTACCGAATCCTCTATTGCTTTGGTTAATGCCATTGTTTGAGAGGATTAGGAAATACATTTCTCAGTTTCCAGGCTCTTTGACATTTCTTGATGTTCCACATAACTTAACCGAAATAACTTGAAACAATCTGCTGCAGCTTTGCTCTGACCCTCACTTGCTCTCAACGGCCAAGAGTGAAGGAACTTGGCTCCTTGGCAAACATATTTCCTTTAATGACAAGTTTTCCAGGTCAGGCAGGTATTTTGTGTACGTGAAACTGACCTGAGGCTGCATCCTGAGGGACAAGTGGGTTGGAGATAAAGGCAAATCTGGATCCCAGTTTTAATGCTGAAACTTGCCCCTTGAACTTGAATATTTATAAACATTAAATATGAGATTAACTTGACTGGTGCCTTTCTGAACATAGATATCTGATGGGAACTGACTCTTAAGAAATATCCTTGAATCAGAGAAGCACAGTTTTGTTGAGTTAGTTGCACAGAACATTTGCTCCCTCAGTTCAGCTGGGGGAGCTCAGCATGGTAGACAGAGCCTAATGGGGTTCTGGCATTTGACACTGAGCCCCACTTCTCCCTCTGCCACTTAACACTGCCAAGGTTAGTTTCTTACATCTTAGTCTCAGAACCTTCATCTAAAATTTAAAGTAATAATATTTGCCACACAGAATTGTTCAGAACCCACTAATTGACACAAACAAGTACAGTAGATGGCACAAAGTATTCAATAAGTGTCAATACCATTTAATCCAGGCTAACTCCCTTGCCAGGGTTTTCAAGTTGCTATTTCCCCTGCTCTGATTAGCTCTGTTATTTACATAGTTATCTGTGTTTTTCCTTTTCTTTAGTATTTAATTAATATTTTAGTACATTTTTCTTAAAGGAGAACAATAGAACATAGTGGGTGAATCAATGTTCATCCCATAGATCAAACAAGAAAAAACTGGTGTCCTCTACGGTTTTATTCTCTTAGTGGGTCCTACAAAGGCTTGTTCAGAGTCCTGACATGTTCCATTCATGACCCAGATGGTCCCCTTGACCTTCCAAATCCATCACTCTTTTAGTTTCAGTGTAAGTAAAGCTCAGCACTGAAATCTAGCATTTCCAACACCCGAAATTTTAAATATTGAACATATCCTGTAGGCTGCTCACACAGAAAAGAAGGTTTCTGGAAAACCATGCCTAAAGGGATCATCTGTTGGAATCCCTCCAGAGTTGTGCTGCATATCTACAATATATAATAGTAGAAGTTGTGCTGAATATTTACATAAAGCTACAGGAAGAAAGCAGAAAAGAAAACCCTTAACCAACTAGTAGAAATTTTACTTTGATTGATCTGTATTTCAGATGAGTCATCAGGAAAAAATGGTCCCTGATATAAAGTGAAATTAGGTTTTACTGGGTGAAAGAACTTTCATTCTTCTTGAGTAGGGAAACTAGTTTGCCTAAGTAAATTCCATATTTTTTCTCACCAGTGAGGGGAAGAAACTGATACTTTTTTTGTTTCTCTTTTTCCCCTTTAGAAATGGAGAATGCTCACCAAAGAAGGGAAGGCAGATGCCGCACCGAAGGACGCAGTCATGCCTCCTTACCCCCAGATGCAGTTGTAGGGTTTCCACAGTGGTCCAGGGCATGCAGCAGGAGGCAACTGAGTTCTGCTGCAAGCCCACAATTCTGCTCACACATTTAAAAGGCTAAATTTGGCTTTGAATAGATTCTATGGCATTGTTTTTCAGTTCCAGCAACAGAATAACATTGTTTCCATATATCCCTTTCCAATTTCCAAAAATTTCTGTCTCAGCAACAACATTCAGTAGTTCCCCAGGATAAGCAAGCCCCAAAGTAGGTAACAGCACTCCACTGCATCCTGGAACTCAGATCTTGAGATGCGTATCAGCCAGCCCATGGCTCTCATGTATCAGCTGTCACAACTTGTTACCCAACAGGTCCCTTTGGGTCAAATTAACAAAAATAACCTCTTTTTACAAAGTCAAGCCTCCACAAAGATTTTCCTATGGAGTAATTTTTTTTCCCTCTCATATGGTATCAGAAAAGCTAAACGGAAATTAAAATTAGGATTGTCACCACTAAGGTCTCAGGATTAAATAGCTGTACTTCTTCTTTTAGATTATCCACCTTAATAAAACTTGAACTGAGTAAACATTAAAGATCCTACTGGTTTTATTCAATCACTGGTGAATCAGGCAGCATCCACTCCAGCAGATACAAAGGAACTCCAAGGAGCTGTACTAAATGAAAGACTTTTATAGGCAGAAGGGAACAAAACAAAAACACAGTACTGGACAAAAAAAAAAAAGTGGATTCGTTTTTGCAAAATTGCTTTCCTTTAGGAGATTGCAAGGGTCCATCAGGCAGATTACCCGACTAAAGTAATCAGGTGATTCCTGATTGACTGGTTTAAGATTCCATTTGTGGGAGAGCCAGAACTGTAATTAAGTCTTGGTTTGGTCAAGTGAGGCTTAGCATAAGCAACTGCATTTTGAGCTTGTTGTCTTGTTTTTGACATCCATCTTTAAAACAAGTGAAACCAAAGCCTCCTTTGACAATTACAGTCTTGAACTAAATGTCATGTTTCTCAAGCTGTAATCTGCTATGCAAAAGCAAACCTACAGTCTTAAACAAAAAGAGAGATTCTTGAAACCAGCATTTAATGAATAAAATTACTGCACTTTGCTTCTTTGCAGATGCAGAGCATGTTAAAGGGATTTTTTCAATATGTAGATAAATGTTTTACTATTAGGGTTCCTTCAAGGAAGTAAAATTTGGCGACTCATTAAGAGTGTGCATAGGTACTATAAACAGCAACAAAGAACCTCTGGCATATTTCACGGTTCAGACATCAAAAGGAAAAGCCATAAAATCTGCTTGCAGTAAAACAAAGTCATTTTTTCCCCTTTGACATAGCTGGTGTCTATTAGCTACCTCATATGTAAAAAGAATAAAATGTTACTAGTTCTTTAATCTGAGGTATCTGAGAAGTTTTATAAATTCATGTAAAATGTTGAAACATTTCTGCATTTTATGCTTACTTTTCCTACACTATATAAATGACAAAGACCTTGACCATTCAAAAAGTTCATCCTCTCTGTTTGTAGTGATACTACTTATCAGTTATATATATTAAAAGCTTTGTTAATAGTCTACAAGTGGTAGGTGCCCTAAATTATTTGGTTACTTGGGTTAAGTCATGAGCAAGATTGTGGTTTTGTTTTCCCTATCTTATGCTAAAGAATTATATGTTGAAATGTGACAGAAGTGAGTTGTTGTTATAAATACATGAATTGAATGGGCATTTTCTGGGCTATGTTATTATGGATATTTCATGTAGGAAAAAAAAAAAAGCTAATGTATCACACCAGAATGTCCCTGGAGTACAGAGCCAAAGAGAAAGGGTGGAGTGCCCACTTTGGTGGGCTGTATTATATTCAGGGGTTGAGCCTCTCCTCCAAGTCGGAAGCTCTGGTAATGTGCTCTGCACAATGTGATAGAGCAGGGCAAAACCAAGACTTAATCACCCAGTGCTACCAAAGCAGTTCATTAAATGCACTTGACAGCCTCCTCTCTGTATTTCTAGATGGCTGAGAATCAAGTAGTTGCACATCAAAATGTGAATTTTTTTTTCCTACTACTTGGCACAGGACCTTAATCTGTCATCATTTCATGTCCTCAAAGGCCTGAGAGAAGCTGCCATTTTTGGGCAACAAAGGACGCCATGCAAAGCAGCTCAGAACTTGAGTTGTTTCAACAGATGCTGTTTTATGTTTTGCCAAAGAATGGCCCCTTTTATTTCTGTCATGAATGCACTCTTTCTTTCTGTTTCTAAATGTTTTCCAGTATTAAACCTAATCCTTATCTATCATTCTTTTTGGCTGATAGGCTGTCCCTTTGCCTTTGGAGCCAGCATAGCCTTCACCATGCAAATATGATTTGCAGAGAAATGGAAACTTCGCGTTCTCCACTTTGCAGCTCCTGCTGATTTCTTGGTAGGCTGGAGGGGCTGCATTTCAAGGTCAGAGGAGCTGAGCCAAGCCATTCCAACTGTAAGCAAAAGTGCTGAGGTGGAAAGGAACGATTTTACCCTGTAAAATTTCTCTGCTTATGGTAGTAGAAAGATTAGAAAAGGTAACTGGTCGAAGAAAGAACTAAAATATATGAAGCTAGCAAAACTGTTTATTCCTATGTTTGCTTATTGTAACAGAAGTTGGAAGGGCTGATGAAGGTCTGCATTAATGTTATTTATAGGAAGAGAGGCTCTTCTTCAAGGTAATGGAACTCTGGCTTTCTGGGGTGTAATCAAGGATGACTCCCCAGCAACCCAGGCTGTGCCAGGGCAAAGATGGTACCCAAGGTCTTTCCAATTTCTAGTTTTAATCCTAATAAAAGGGATTCAGAATTGTTAATTGTTAACAGTTACTTTGATGAAATTTTAAGGACTGTTCTATTTCTTGTCACAAATTGAATTGTTCAAAAGCATTGTCCTAGCAAGCTGGTTTTCCACTATATACTAGCAATCTATTCTCCTGGGGACAGGCCAAAGGCTAACCAAACTTCAAAATCAGAACTTCTTTCATTGTCATCCCCAGGAGTACTGGGGGCTTGTTCGGTCTGTGCATTTGGTTTGTGGCTGCTTCAGTTCACCCGGTCTTTACTTTGCTTTTTATGTGAGAAACCACCGTGATGGTGCCCTATGGGATACATAAAGGTGTACAAAGCACCTGCTCAAGGAAGCCCACAAGTAGCACGAATACTCTACATGTAGTAACAACAGCGAGGAAAGAAGAGTGTAATCTAAGTTACGAAGGACACGGTATTATGGAGGTTTTCACAGATTTGTACAATTGCTGCCCAGTCTCTTCCATTTCCCTCTTTCTCTCTCTGATGGGAGTTATTAAAATCACCACCATCTACCCGCTCAGTTTGTACAGAGGCAGATCTATGAAGAAAACAAGAAGTCACTAGCCTATACATAGGGTAGATATGCTCTAGACCCACAACAAGTTACTATTTTTGATTAAGGGCCTAGAAACAACCATCTGGGTAATCAGAACTTTTCCTTAACATGCACTGTTGGCTAAATCCACAGGCAGCTGACCGAGTGTTGTTTAAAGTAGGTGCTACGATGAGAGTAGGCCATGGCAGGCAGTCATTAAGGCACGCTCATCTGTTCTACCCTGTCAGTGGTAATGATACTCTCATTCCCTCTATGATGTCATCCTTCTACTATGTTTTGACAGGCTGGGTTTTTATTATTGGAGGCAAATAGACTAGACACTGATATACATATACACATATGTTTATATGGTAGCATATACTGATGGAAGAATTCATGAGAATAAGTCATCCATATTTATTGAGTGTGTACATTATGAGAGGTACCTTATTGTGTGACATAGAAAAAATATGAAAAAAATTACGAGTGCTAAGTCTGAGAGTTTGGTTTATTCCTTTTCTAGAATCTTGTTTTCTGTTTCTGTCAAATGATATATAGTAACCAACCAGAATCTAACATAATTCCTAGGTCTTCAGTTCTGTGATTCCACCTTTCTGACTAGAAAAGAAGCACAATGCTAAAGACAGAAGGGTTAGATTAGTAGTTAAGAGCATAAACTTTGGTATCAGGTTTACTTTCAATACAACTGCAGTTTCTGCCTTTAACAAGTCCTGTGACCCTGTGGAAATTTTTAAACCTCATGGGTTTCAGAATCTTTAACTGTAAGATGGGAAACTATAATAGTGATCTATCTCATATGTTTGTTGTATGGATTGAATAAGGTAAGTCGTGTAAATCATGCAGAAGTCACAGGCAATAATAATTATTTTAATGTTAGCTGTTATTATGGTGATATTTATAGGTATAGTGGAAACTGGGAAAAGAACTCAGTAAAACTGTATAAACTTGATCTATTTTCACTGAATGCTCTGAAAACAGTTGACTGGATAGATTTTCCTAGTCTTGAAGGAAAGTGAACCAGTGCATTTCTTTGTAAAGTTTAGAAGTAATTAGGAAGATGTTCTGTATAAATCACTGACCTTCTATTAGTGTAATCATTCCTACAAATGAATCCAAGCTTTAGGTAAGGAAATACATGTATTTGTGGAATCAATTCATTAGCAGTGAAGATGTGTGTGTGTGTGTGTGTGTAAAATAAAATCATTTTGGTATTCATGTGTCTGTGAGAAAGAGCCAGGAACTATGGATTGGAAAGCAGAAGACTCAGGTTCAAGTACAGGCCCTACTACTAACTTGTAGTATCCTTATGGATGAATTACTTAATCTTGTAGTCTCAGTTTAATTCTTTGTATAATTAGGGCTTTGGCTATTAAACTGTCTCAGTTCCACCATTGTCCTGAAATTCTATAACTGTCAAAATGGTTCCATGAATGAAAGCCTTAACAATAAGAGATTTACTAAGATGAACTGCATTCTTGTGTAATCTGGTGTTCTCAATTAGAATTAGAATTCCCAAAAGGGCAGACAATATCAAACCAGTCAGCAACCTCACTCCCTTCTAGCTGAAGTTGTCTGTTCAGAAGTGCTGTCTTCTCCACCCTCAGCAGCCCCAAGTTCAATAGACATGTACAGGGAATCAACTATGTGTCAAGCTCTATGCTCCATGCTGGAAAACTGAAATAAAAGACATATTCTCCTAGTGAAGAAGACATAATATTTACATTGTGTTAAATGCTAACAGAACACACACACACACACAACCAAACGTTCCTGGTAAGTCCCGGTAACGTTCCACAGGATATCCTCAGACAGGTGTCGCGAAAGCCATCGGAGATTTTATCTGGTGACTAAGGCAGTGGAGGAGTGGTAGAAGTTGCCAAGCAGAGGATATAACATTTGTGAACACAGAACAGCATGAGAAATCTAGGTGCATTCAGGGAATAGAAATGACTGCATTAGTGCAGAGGTGAAATCAAGCACATTGGCTAAGAGGCTAGTTTCCACTGTCAGATGATCTCAGGTCAAGAACCAGCTCTGTCACTTATTTAGGTGAAATGCAGCACAAATTATTTAACCCCTCAGCTTCAGTTTTTTTATGTATGAAATGAGAGTAATAAGGTATTGAAAGGATTTGTTTTTTGGAACATATCAAGTAAATGGCTTTTTTAAAAAAATGTATTAAGCAGGGAAGGTTAGTGAGACAATAGAGAGAGGAGAAACTGGAGAGAGACAATGATCTGATCATAATGAAAAGCTATTTCAGATATGCTTCACCCAGAAAAATCTCTTATGTGATGCTGATGGCGAGTCATCAATAGGATTTGAGCTGGAGAGTCTGGTGGCCACTTTCACTGTATTGTGAAGGGAAGATCAGAGGAAAAGGGCAAATAGAGAACAAAAAGGCTATAAAAATTAATACAACACAGAGCTGGTCCTTTGGAAAGATTAATAAAATTGACAAATGTCTGGCTAAACTCACTAAAGAAAAAAGGGAAAAGACTCATATAAATAAAATCAGAAATGAAAGAGAAGAAGTTACCACTGACATCAAAGATATCACAAAGGATCACACTAGAATACTATGGAATACTGCAGGCCATAAAATTCAATAACTTAGATGAAATGGACAAGTTCTTAGACATATATACCCTTCCTAGACTGAATCATGAAGAACTGGAAAGTCAAAATAGATTGATCAACAGTGAGGAAATTAAAACAACCGTCAAAAACTCCCCCCCCCAAAAAAAAAATTTCAGGATCAGAATTCACTAGTCAATTCTACTGAACAGTCAAAGATTTGACACTTATTCTTCTTAAACTCTTTCAAAAAATTGAAGAGGCAACATTCCCTAGAGCATTTTATGAGGTCAAAATAATCCTGATACCAAAACCTGACAATGAAAACTCAAGAAAAGAAAATTACATATCAATATTTCTGATGAATACAGATTACAGAAATCTTAACCAAAATACGAGCAAATCAAATACAACAATACATTAAAAAAATAATATATCCCAATCATGCAGGGTTCATCCTGGGGGCACAAGGGTGGTTCAACATACACAAATTGATCAATGCAATACACCACGTTAACAAAAGAAAGGTGTGCAAATAGATACAAAAATGTATTTGATGAGATACAATATCCATTTATGACTAAAAAACTCAATAAAATGGGTATAGAAGGAAAGTGCCTCAACTTCATAAAGGCTACATATGACAAACCCTCAGCCAATGTCATACTCAATGGTGAAAAACTGAAAGTTTTTCTTCTAAAATCAGGAACATGACAAGGGTGTCTGCTCTTATTACTCTTATTCAATATAGTTCTAGAAGTCCTAGCTAGAGCAATCAGGCAAGGGAAAGAAATAAAAAACATCCAAATTGGAAATGAAAAAGTGAAAGTGTCACTTTTTGCAGATGACATGATTTCATATATCTAGAAAACCCTAAAGACTCACCAAAAAACCATTAGAAACAATAAACAAATACCATAAAGTAGCAGGATACAAATCAATGTACACAAATCCACTGCTTTCCTGTATACTAACAGTGAAACTTCATAAAAAGAAATGTAAAAAATAATTCTGTTTGTAAATAGAACAGAAAAAATAAAATACCTAGGAATAAACTTAACAAAGGATACTATAAACTACAAAAGATTATTTAAAAAGATTGAAAGACACAATGAAAGGAAAGATTTTCTGTGTTCATAGATGGGAAGAATCAACATAGTTAAAATGGCCATATTGCCCAAAGCAATATACAGATTTAATGTAATTTCTAACAAAATCTATGTCATTTTTTAAAATAGATAATAAAAATCACCAGATTTTTATGGAACCACAAAAGACTCCAAATAGCCAAAGCAGTTTTGAGAAAGAGAACAAAGCCAGAGTAATCACACTACCTTCAACTTATACTACAAAACTACGATAATCAAAACAGTATGGTATTGACAGAAAGATATACAGATAAATGGAACAGAATTGAGAGATCAGAAATAGAACCGCATGTATATGGGCAAATACTTTTGGACAAAGGAGCCAAAAACACACAATAGAGAAAAGAAAGCCTCTTCAATAAATGATGCTGGGAAAATTGGAAAGTCACATGCAAAAGAATGAAACTAGATTACAGTTCGTTTCCATGTACACAAACTAATTCAAAGTGAATCAAAGACCAAAATATAAGATCTGAAACAATAAATTACATAAAAGAATCATAAGTACTGAACTTATATACCTTGATCTTAGACAACATTTTATCAATTTGACCCCAAATTCAAGGGAAGTGAAGGCATAAATAAATAAATGGGATTATATAAAACTAAAAAGCTTCTGCAGAGCAAAAGGTACCACCAACAAAACAAAAAGGCAACTAACAAAATGGGAGATGATATTTGCAAACAGCAGATCCGATAAGGGGTTAAATTCCAAAAATATAAAGAGCTCATAAACCTCAACACCAAACAAACAATCCAATTTAAAAATGGGCACAGTGTCTGAACAGACACCTCTCCCAAGAAGACATACAAATGACCTTCAGATATATAAAAGATGGTCAACTTCACTAGCCATTAGGGAAATGCAAATCAAAACTATACCTGTTGGAATGGCTATTATCAACAATATAGGTAATATAAGTGTCAGAGAGGTTGTGGAGGAAAAGGAACCCCCACATACTGCTGGGTAGGAATGTAAACCAGTACAGTCACTATGAAAAACAGTATGGCTGTTCCTCAAAAAGTTAAGAATAGACTTACCATATGACCCAGCAATCCCTCTTATGAGTATCTACCCTAAAAACTTGAAAGCATTTATTTGCAAAGATACATGCACCACTATGTTCATTGCAGGATTATCTGTGGTGGCCAAGACATGGAGCCACGCAACTGTCCTTCAGTAAATGTTTGGATAAAGAAGAAGTTGTACGGATATACCATATAAGAAAAGATGAAATAGTCCCATTTGTAAAAACATGGATGGGCCTTGAGAATATTATGCTGAGTGAAATAAGTCAGTCAGAAAAAGCTAAGAACCATATGGTTTCACTCAGACGTGGGATACAAAACTGAAGCTCATAGACAGCAGCACGGTTGTTGCTAGAAGGAAGGGAGTGGGGTGTAGTAAAGGGTAAAGGGGGCCAAATGTATGGTGACAGAAGATGATTTGACTTTGGGTGGTGGGCACACAATGTAATATACAGATCATGTATTATAGAAATATAAGCTTGAAAACTATATGATCTTATTAACTAATGTCACCCAATGCATTTAATTTAAAACAGGAAAAGGGCAAATATAAGTGATTTTATTTAAATGTGACCATTAACACTTGAGGAACAAGTGTGAGCTATTGGAAAACATGATAAATTCAGCTTTGTTGAGTTTAAAGTGTCTGTGGCACATCAGTAGGAAATGTCCAATGAAGGCTTGGATACAGAACAGTGTCTCAGATGGAAGGCTGGCATAGTGCTAGCCAACAGAGACCTAATGTGAACCTCAAACACAAATTATCTAGCAGCCACAAGAAGAAAAGTAAAAAGAAACAGGTGATGTTAATCTTAATTATAACTTTTATTTAAAACAATAAATCTAAAATGTTATTTAATTTTGCAATCAAAACAAAATTATTAATAAGATATGCTGCTTTTTTTCCTCTTTTTTTGGTAAGTCTCAAAGTTGGTAGATATTTTGCCCTGAACACATCTGGAGCCATACTTCAAGTGCTCAATAGCTACATGTGAATAATGAATTACCATAGAGGACAGTGCAGTTTTACAAGTTATGGGTTTCTGCTGGCTTAAATATTCTTTTTGTACAAATTAGATAAAGACACAGCCTCCAGGCAGAGGTGTGTCATTCCAGGGATCACAGAGTGCAAAAGAGATTTCTATGCCTGTTTACCTCTTCTGCTCTGAACCTTTGCATAGAACAAACTGAACCATGCCACCAGTGGGGACTCCACAGGGAATATATTTACAAGTAATTTAAAAAAAAATAGGCTCAGTAATGGAAGAAGTTCATGCAAGGGGACTCGGCTGTGTAAAGATCAGAGAAGTTCCCCTGAATAGGGACACTAGGATGAGAACTGAAGGGCGACAGGGAATAAGACCAACGGAAAGGAGGGAGGGCATTTCAGCAGAAAGTAGATGCATCTAAAGCACAGAAGCAATGGCCTCAGGGCCCATCACAGGACTGAGAGAAGTTCAAACCGTGCCTGCCTGGGAGGGAGGGGTGGCAGGACTTGAGGGTGGATAATCTAGGGCACCAAGGGACAGGTAGGTTCCTGAATACAGTAATATCAGTGATTGACTACAAGGGGTGTAGAGGAGGAGTAGTCACAAATACAGGACAAAACCTTAGAATAGGTAATGCCATAAAAGGCACCAAGAGAAAAAATTCACTTTGTGAAAGGGGCCAAGTGGGCGTTAAATGCAGCTGGAAGTCAAGGAAAGGGCGCTCTGAGAAGTGGCAGTTGAATCAAGCAGAGGAGGCAGCACTGAGGTCCTTGATGAGCACCGTCATGAGAGGGAGAATGGGAACCAATTTGCAGTGGTGACAGAACAAAGGAAGTGTGGAAAGAAGATGCTTTAGGGAAGGTTGGCCGTTGGGAAGTGAACAAAGGAAATGATGCTCTTAGAAAAGAAAGGTGTAGTGTAATATGTGAGGGTTGCTTGTTTTTGGATTTTGTTTTTGTCTTTAAACATACGATATTAAACACACCTTTAAATTTCACATTTCTGTTGTTCACTCTCTGACACTATTACACCACGTCAGAGAAATAACCACCAAAATAGGTAATTTTTCACTCATTCAGTAAATATTTAGGGAGCACCTACGTCATGCCAGGAGCTAAGTGACACGTACAGTGGCAGTGAACCAGTGGATCTATTGGTAATGAATTATGCCAACCACTTTTCTCACTTTTTTACAGGTAGTATTTCATTTAATATGTCTCCAATTTCCACTGGCCATATCCTATTATCTATCCCATTTTACCAATGAAAAAACTGAGGCTCAGAAGGAGTAAGTTGCTACCTACAGTCACATGGTTACATCTGGCCAGCATGCTTGCTATAAGCCACATGCTCGTGAATCACCACCAAGCTACCAACAGACATAACAGAACCAGAAGAGGTCCCTTAGCCCATTGTCACTTCTTGTTGGAACTTCAGTCGAAACCCTGCTCTTGTAATTCTTCACTAATTAATCCAAGCATCCCAGAAGACTGAGATGACCTGGTCATGATGCTTCCATTGAGTTATTTGCATTGTTTTTTATTTGACATTCCAATATCATGTTTCTATTTCTTTTTTATGTTTTTATTTCTTTTTTTATGTACCAAATCTTTATTATCTTTTGTTTAGTACCCAGTACATATAAGGACCCTTAAAATTTTCTAACATTCTGTATTTTTTGTCATTTTAATGGGAGGGCCTCATGAGGATCTCTACTAGCGTTGCCTTGACCACTAAATCATGGCTGGGTAGAGCATCCTCTTTCCTGAGTCTGTCTCTTTACAGTCTTCTCTTTCCATTCTCCATTTAGTTCAGAGAACATTGATTAGATGACCAAAAGTGCCTGGCCTTATGCCAACTGTTATAGAAAGCATGAAGAAGATATCATCATTGTTTCATGGGGCCTCCATTCCAAAGAATGTCATCAGAGCAGAAGAGCTCTTTCAGATAATTAGTAATTGGTCCTCACAGCACCCCTGGGAAGTACCTGGGTATGTACCAAAGAAACACAGAGCATAAATGAGCCTTTTCTGAGTGCAAGACAATTTCTTTCTCAGTGAAATGGGACAATTATAGTGATCCACCTTATAGACATGCCAATTATTCACAATCTGAAAGCCCTGGGAATTACATACTACTCTGGGAATACATACACATGACATACCTGTATTGCACTTAATTGGCATTCTTCTTTCACCCACCCTGCTACCTGAAAATCACACCACCGTGACACTGTGGGGTTACCTTTGCTCCTGGTTATTGACATGGAAGCTGCCTCTTGGCATCAAAGATTTGCCTGGATCACACCAGAGGATAAAAGAACAAACCTGCCAGGTGTTGATGAGCCCATGACAAGCAACCTAAGTGGAATCCTGACAGGCCTTCATAGCCTTGTACATAAACATAATTAATCAACATCGAATATACACTCAATAAGCTACAGAAAGCAAAGTATAAGGATAAAGGGAAAATCAACAGACTGGCTAACTGGATGATAGGAATTTCAAAAGCCTGCCTGAATGGTGCAGGGCACACAAGTGAAATATTCCAAAGAAGCCCCCTTTAATAACTGCCTGCAATGACCCACCCTCCTTTGGATCCTATATATCCTGCCTCTCTCCAGGTCTCCACCCCCACTACCTTATTCTCATCTTTTTGTGTCTAACATTCCTATCTCTCTGATGAATTGAAATTGGGAGCCTCAGGCAAGGAATACATTGTATATGTTATTTTGATTCAATTAAGTATGAAACACAAAAGCGAAGCCACCCTTTCCACTTCACTGCTTTTCACCTGTAGAATTGCTCACACATCTCATTATTGTCACATTTACCATTCGATTCCTTCCATTTTCTTTGTTTCAACTTCTCTTCTTTTACAATTTCTCATTTCACGTCGCAGCTCTAATTTGACTTGTTTTTTTGTACAGGTTAGTAAAGTATTAACTACAGGGGTAGTTGCAGAAATGCCCCCTAATAAAATAAATGTAAATAACATTTCCAGATTCAAAAAACAAAAACCAAAAACAAACAAAAACCTTTTCTGTACATTTTACTCACTGTCTAACTCCCCGAGTCCCCTAAGGTCACGTGGTCAGGCCTGTGTAGAGGAAAACTGAGGATAAAGGAAGAGAGGATGAAACTAAATGATAATCAGAGGCAGAAGCAAAATGAAAATTGGTAAGTAAACATTCACATAAATGTCCTCCAAAATATGTTAGACCATTCTTTAGAACCTATTACTTGAAGACTCCATTACCTGATAATTTTTTCCCCAAATAATGTAGTGACATGCTGTCAACCTGGGCCCCTTTGAACAAGGAGTAATGCTGTTGCTATTGCCTGTAGGATTTCCATAGAAGTCCAAAGAACTACGTAACTCAACTCATCCATTCTCATAGAAAAGGAGACATAAAAGAAAGGTAAATTAGAGCTAATAGGTTGGGACAATCACACAACTCCTCAAACTTAAGTGACTAGGAAGCTTCCACGTTTTTCATCAGTCAAATGCTTGCCATATGATTATAAACCTGACTCTGGCTGGCTGATTGTCTGCATAAAGGACAAACTGGTTCTATGACCAAGATGGCAGTTTTTGTATTTGCTTTTGGAAAATAAGGAGCGAGTGCCCACATTTTCATTCTAAAGCTGCATTGAATAATAATAATAAAGCCTCTGAAAATACAAAGCAGTTTATAAACATAGCAAGAGATGATTTCCAGGGCTCTTTTCAAACAGAATGTATTAAAGTGACTGGAAAATCATCCATTGTAGACCTAAACAAAGATGCTTCATCTCTCATCCCTTCATATTATGTGAAAAAATAGAGCGTGCCAACCGAAGAAATCAACAATAACTTGCTTCTGCAAACTTAAAAAAATATTTTAGCAGCTCAGGACATGATATCTAACAAAAGAAAATTTAAAGAATTTCAATCTGACCCTGCAGTGGTGTCCACAGGGTGTGTGGAGACAGACAAGCATGCACGTAGGAGAATGCAATCTCAGAATCAGCTTGTCAAAGCCAATTTAAAAATACTCTACCATGCTGTTAGGAAACACCTCATTATAAGGAGGGACTCTGCTTTGGGGGGTGGTATAAACAAACCTAATATTTATACTGTGTAGATTAATGTTTCCTAATATTTTGTGCAATTCTTTAAAGACAGGGTATTGTGGGAGATACAAGAATGTAGAAACCAAGAAATATATTAACTTGTATAATGGAAATGTATAAACATAAATTTAAAATAATAAATACCAAGCTACAGTATATTTTTTGTGCCTGAATTATCCAATTTAGGTATTTACATATATTACGGTGACTGTCAGTCTTCCACATCACCGTTGTGCTGCATAAATCTGGAGGAAAAGGACCCAGGGCATTAATATATTATTTATTCATTTATTTGCAAGATTTATCTAGCATATGGTATCCAAATAGCTAACAGCATTTAGCCGGGGCACTGTACACTTGCAGTATTTTTAACATTAGGAAGGACCTTAGAAACAACAAGTAAGTAGAAAATTATTTTGACTTTTTGGGCACTGTGACTCTGTAAAGGGTGAAAAACATAAGTTTAATTTAATGAATTTCAATCAGAAAAAAGATTAAGGAATAATATGGTTCCAATATTTTCTAATCATATCCTGAAGCGTGAGAAGCCTGTGTTCCTAAAGGTACTAAAATAGTGTTAGTATAGGATATAGCAACCTATTAAGATATTATCCTTGTTTGGAATTGATGCTGACCAAATTTCAAGGTAAGTGTACAGTCAGGTGAAAAAATGTTTACGCGCCTAACACAGCAACAGCAGGCAAATTCAGATTTCTTCTTTTTATTTCTTTTCTTTTTTTCCCCTAAATATTTTATTTATTTATTTTTAAACAGAGGGGACAAGAGGGAGAAAGAGAGGGAGAGAAACATCAGTGTGTGGTAGCCTTTTGCATGGCTCCTGCTGGGAACCTGGCCTGCAACCCAGGCACGTGCCCTGACTGGTAATCAACCAGGAGACTGTTCAGTTCGCAGGCCGGCACTCAATCCACTGAGCCACACCAGCCAGGGCTTGTTTTTCTTTTTCTGATCATGGGTCCCCCAGGATTTGCCCTTATCCTCAGGAGAGCTCTGTTTCTCACCCTTGCTCATGTTCACCTGCTCCTGCCAGCGTGTCTGTGAAAGGTTTTGAAACAAATGTCTCAGACTTACCTACATCAAAGTCCCATTACTATCGCGCTGCAGAAAGTCATATTTGATTGAAGGATGAGATTCTTGAGACTCAAGGAGATTAAAAAGGATGGCCAATATATCCGTTAGTTACTGATTTAAGGCAGCTCCAGGTCAAATCTGGGAGTGTGTGGATATTACTTAATGTTGTTTGAGTTGATGTTGCTCCCTCAGGGTCAGTTGGAACCATATGCCACTTGGGTTTTCCTCCAAAATGAGTGGGAGATTTCTTTCTCAAATAAACAAGAGAAAAAATCCATTCTTTCAAATTGAGAAGAGAATTTCTGTTCCCATGTGTTCCCTGTAGAGAACAATGCTGTGCCACGTGAAAGGGAGCTGTGAGGGTTAGTCTTAGGCTCAAAGAATAAATGAAAATACTTGGGGATCCCTGAACCAGATGACCTCACAGGCCTTTCCATCCGTACCTCTGTGGAGATGGCTTGTCTGTAACTGCCAATGCCTTGGAAGGACTTCAAACCATATCTTTTCAGCCACAGCCTGAGTTTACAGGACCTCTCTGTGACAGCAGCCAAGTAATCTGACCAGGACTTTTGTTCCATGCTTGAACTCATTCTTTGCCGATAAAGTTCAGGCTATTCTGATGGCCGGTTCTTGCACCCTCAAGTTCCACGGGGAATTCCCCAAGTCTCTCACTTAATACTACCCTATTTTGATACTGCTATGTGGGATCTTGGCTACCCCAACCAAGGGGTGTATATCAGTGCTCCTTCTTCCCTGAAATTGGTGCCCCAACTAATTTATAAGATTGTCTAGTTTCACTGAGGTTAAATGTACTCAAATTAGAACAAGATGTTTCCTCTCTACATTAATGTAATGAAAGATTTCGTGTCCAAAGAATCATTCTGGGGAGACACTTCCCTGTTCCCCGGTGCTCCCTCCTGAACGTGTCATTTCTGAAGCACACAGCACATGGCAACGGGCTGGAAGGAAAGTGTGACTAAGTGTAAGAAGGCCTAGTTCCAGCCTGGTCATTAATTATGGGCTTGCTTTTAGGCAAATCTTTACAGTTTCTTTAAAACGTAGATTCCCCACATCAAACTAAAAGAGATCCCCTATGTACCATGTGGAAAATGTACATATAAGAGTTTGAAAAGATTTTTAAAGGGACTGGGTGTGAGCAAACCACTACAAGTACAGAGTGGTTTTACAGTCACAGAACAATCATTGTTTTCCTTCGTGTCCTGTCTCCTCTTCTCTATTTTTGTTTTTGTTGACTCAGCTCTTTATTCAACTTGTTTGAATTAGTGAAATCAAAGTATGTATCAGTTACTATGATGAGTCCTTGGGTTTGAAGATTAATAACACAAGTTTCTATCTTTAAACAGCTTATAAGCTCATAAGAGAGACAAACCAAACCAGTGATTACTCTTTGAAAACCATGACAAGGGCATCCTTTATGGGATTTCATCATCAGGGAAGACTTCCTGAATGAGGTGATATTTCAAATGAGGGTTGAGGGAAGAAAAAAATGCAGGCCATGGCAAGTTGAAGAAATGAGAAGTTTATCTCTATTAAAATAGAACAACTTGTACAAAGGATCAGGGATAACATAGAAATTAGCAATTAAGAATATGTAACCGGAAAAGACACTGGCGTTTAGGCTGCCTGTCACTACCAAACCCAATAAGCAATGACAGCAATTGAATCTTTATGGGAGCTTTATTCAGATGGCGGTCGATCTGAGAAGCTGGTGGGTTCATACCCTAACAGACCATCTTGTCTTTTCTTTCCAGGCCAGACCTTTAATAATGGGAGAGTAAACAAGGTGTGGTGAGGGGTGCTTTGAGATTCAGAAGCTGCAACATTCCTGTCCCAGGCAGTTAGCTGTTCCCAGGGAAGGGTGGTGTCTGTCTCCTCTTGGAACCAAAAGGCCTGGATGCCTCCAACTTGTCCCCAGATGGTAATCTCCAGCCAGTGCCCCAGGAGGTCGGTTGTTTTCCCAGGAGTCAGGACGGGCCTTATCTGTACTTTCTGAAACAAAAGCTTTAACATACACATTACTTGCTGGACTTAAAACTTTTTACCTTAAGCTAAAATTTTCCAAGTCTTGAATCCCTTATCAATTTCAATCATCTCAATACTGTAGCAGCACAAAGTGAGTTAGGGGAGAGAAAGCAGGGCATCAAGCTAGAATGGTGGTCAGGGCCCTTTCAAGTCATATGAAAAATCTCGTAGAGCAGACCACGAACCGTTGCTATCACTGTTTAAACAGAGATCAAATCTCTCATGGATGCATGCAGATGTGTGGGGTGTAGAGAGTAATTCCTATAAATAATTTTCATTTTGAGGTCATATACATAAATTAACTGGTTAGATGATGTTCTTCAACATGATTTTGTGATTTAGTCCATGATAAAATATAATTTGAGTTGTTAAAACTTGATAGGTGCTGGGCAGCCTGACCTGAAGCAATGATTTGGTTACAATCTGAAAGTGAGGATGTAGAATTTTGCACTGTAAAACCACAGGCTGTGTGGCCATTAGAGCGACGTGTGTACGCAGGTATGTTCATTACATCGAGAAGGAACAGGTTTGGTAACCGACTAAAACTGCCATTTCATGGTATTTATTTTAAAGGAATCAAAGCAAAGTTGAAAGCAATTTTGTAGTAATTCACTTGGTCATAAATAAAGACATTTTTACTTTACAAAGATAGAATTATCATAAACAATTTCAATATAAAATGTAGCCATTGTGGTAAAAAAATGTCCCTTTAAAATGATTATTGTTATGATTTGGATATTAATCATGGGGAAGATTGTGAACTACCACAATACTCTAATCAGTTTCTTGGCTCTTTTCTGTTTCTAGGTCTCCATATTTCTTTGATATTTAATGGCAAAGATTAATTTATGAAAATTAATTTATATCTAAATTAATACAAATTATATAAGATTAGTAAGTATTCAAAAGGAGAAGTTTCAATTGTTGCTGTTGTTGTTTTTAAAGGCTTGTGATTTATAATAAAAATTTTCAATCCCTGTGTCTAATTTCTTGGTGGTATTCACAGTATTTTGTTAACCGAGGCAATAAAGATGTATTATGTGCTCTATACTCATAGATAGTGGATTTCTTTTTCCCTTTCCTGTTCCTCTACCTTCTTTTGCTATTCATTACAAGTAATCATTTTTTCCCTTTCCCCATGCAGTCTTTGGCACTGATTTTGCCAAGCCTTCAGAAATCATTTCAAAGCCTCTACTTGCTTATTTTTGGATACAGAGTTTCACCCCAAGGGAATTAATTTCCTGACCTCTCCTAGCTCCTAATAACTAACACATCCACTCTAACCCACATCTATCCAATTATAGTTTATCCATACTCTTTGGAAATTAGTTAAAATTACTTTAAAATATTTGTCTTCTATTTACATGGGAATAGCAACCTAGGCTCATTTCCTGGTGTGTCTTTTTTCAGGTTAAACTGAGTAATTTCTGTGCTCCATGTCTGAAGAGACCTGTAATAGATAATTTTACAACTTTTCTAACCAGATAGCCATGTGGAGGTACAAAATGATTGTTCATTTGAGTATGCATGTAGTAGGAAGAATCTTTTATTTCTTGATAAAACAATTAGTGCTAACATTAAATGCAAAGGTCTTTTTTTATTTTTGTTTTTTAATAACAAACATTTTTACCGTGATCTTTCTGTTTGAAACTGTACTCAGTGCTCTGCAATTCGTGTTTTAACCTCTCTGATGCTAGCAAGATATTAATATATGCATGAAGAGCTGCAGCGAATGTAATTACAGTGGCACAGTAATAAACACACAGCTATTTTGCCTGGTAATATTATGTATTTAACCGGTTTATTTGTTCAACAGTTCTAACTATAATTATATTTTGCCATTTGGGATTTTTAGCCATATAACAATCAAACAATCATAGTTCTTCGCTGGCTATTAGCCTAAGAAGATTGAATTCATTATAAAAAAATAATCTGTATTTGTTTATTTAATTTTTCTTAATGCCTTAAAAGTAAACTAAAAAAAGAGACAACATTCTTTGTTGCTGATATTATGCGAGTCATGTGGATACTAAACGAATCATTTCCCATTCCCACGTGCGGCAAAGAAAGATGATACACAGGGTTTCAGCCCCAGGCTTGCCGGGTCACAGGAGCTGTGCTCAGTTCTCTCACACAAATTTGGAGTTGCGTGTTAGTCCTTCAGACCCTGGCTCCAGATCACATGCGGAGCATCTTAAGTGCTTTGGGGAGCACAGTAACAAAAAATAAACAGGCAACATGTACTGAAGGTGGATAAGCAGATGCAGAGGGCCAGCCTGTGTAAGAGTCAGGAGATGCCCTATTGTGTTTAACAACAGCAAAATGATCTCTCTGAAATTCTGCCCTGCCAGGCAGTAAGGCAAAGATTTGGGTAAACCCCAAAAAGGTTAGTTTGTAAGAAAGTGATGAATTCATGTTATCTTAGTGAAGATTTTGGGAAAATGTACTGATTGTCCTTTTGCAAAAGGACTATAAAATTATGAGCTCATTATTTTGGTGCTTATGCAGAACGCAATGAAGGCTTCTGGACCAAAGGCTTTTTCTGTCTTCCATCATGCAATGCTATTCAGAAATCTACCTCTGCCATGCTCTTTTAGCTAAGCCAAATTATTTCTGCATTAAATTATTTTCATAAAAGCAGATTTCCCCCCATATCTGGCCTAAAGACATTTTATTTGGCTTATGAGGTGTTGTTTTTGGAGGTATAACTTACACACCATCAAGTGGACAGATCTTAGGTGTAGTATATAACAAACTATACTTATGACGGTATCCACGTAACCCCCTCTCAGGTCAACGTGGAACATTGGTGGCATCCCAGAGGCTCTTTCATATCTCCCTCCCAGGACGTCCCTTTCCCACAGAGTCACTTTCATAGCTAGCTAGCTATTTATTTATTTATCAATGCAGATTTAAGTTAAATGAATAGGGACATCTTTCTAAGATACTGTTATTAATTTTATTATTTTGACATCAAACTTTTTAAGTCCAACTGTTCATCCCTGATAAATAGAACTGCAAAGCACAGTGAAATAAGAGACAAAATTTCTTCATTCATTCAGTGAACAAATATTCATTGTAATACATGAAATGCATTTGTTGCTGGAAAGAGAAAGATTAAAATACAAAAAAACATACCACAGAACCTGCCCTCGAGGTAGTTATGTCCTTTTAGGCTATTACTTTAACTCTGGTTGAAAGTGTGTAATGTGTGTTTGCATGTACACAACACACACATACTCATGCAGCTTTTATTTATTTTATTCATTTTTCCTCCTGCATAAAACTGAAAAAGATCTGATGAAGTGATTATCATGTCAATTAGTGACCTTACTGGGTTAAAGCAAGCATGTTCTGGGCCTGGCAGATTTACTCAGGTGTCTGGGGTTTGCATCCAATTGCCTTGTGACTGACTGGCTTCTGCCTTTTTGCCTCCTGTGTTAGCTTGGTGCTTCATTTGGGCCACCTACTTGGTTTTCAATAACGACTTTCCTAGAGTGTATTTTCACTTTCTCTTCCTCCATGCCCTGAAGCCATGAGCCATCTCCTCAGACAACTCTGTCTGCTGGCATCCTTTCCTGGGTTGCACCCCAAAAGTAGAATTCCTACAGCAGACTCTCACTCTAGTAATGAGATTCTTTTGACATAAATATTTGCATTAACAGCAATTTTCCAGTTTCCTTGGTTCCACCAGAAAATGTAACTTTTTCCTTGGAAATTCTCTTTCCTTGAAATTGTCTTAGAGAATTTCTTTCTGATTTAACAGCTTGGTAAGTCAATATTTTTTTTTCCTGGAATACAGTTTCTTTATATCATTAAATCAAGGCATTCGGTTGTGGAACTCCTGTTTGTGAGCACGTGGACCTCTGATGTGGCCAACATCCTCAATTCTAAAGCGCACACCCTCCTGAACTGGTTCACGTACATCTGTATGTTTTTTGCAACTGTTGTTTAGCCATTAATTATTTTTGCAAAGTTTAAGACAGGAACCCACCTTGAATTTGTCAAGCTCCCCCTTCACAAATTTTTCAGTTTGAAAAGAAATGCAACTGATGAAGCAATCACTGTGTATCTTAAAGTATAGGTATCTGGCATGCCCTACTAGGAAAGAAGCAGTAAAATATCATGGGAATATATATATATACTCGCGCACACACACACATGTACACATATATTCTGACAGAGGAAAAGCACCACACTCTGGACTCCAGTGTGCTTATTCAACCACAGCTTTGTTATTCTCTTTCATGTTTGTGCTGGCTTGAAATATTGGGTTGTGTGTTTTGTGGCACTGTGCAATTAGCAGGATGTTTACTTACAGAATAGAGGAAACTGAAGCCTGCTCCACATGCATGCAAGAACTCTGTGGCCATTAAACATATAGAGATGAAAAGAGTAGTTCAATAGTAGTTCAATTCATTTCCCCCTTGTTCTTGTGATTTTTCTGAGGTTTTAGGGTATGATCTAATTTTGCCTGTGGCACATATCTTGGACATTGTGACACCCTGGAGGATACATTGCATTTGAGCTCACAGACTGATGGCTGCCTTCTCAGTGGTACTCTGCCCGGTCCTCACCAACAGCAGAGCACACCTTCCCTAAATTGCAGTAGCTGCATCAAGTGTGGGGCACATCTTACAGTGTGTAAAAATCACCATGATAATCATTTACCCATATCACTGCTGAACTTTTTATTTGAAGATAGGTATGCTATGAAGAATAGAATATAATCTCAAAACTTAGTGAAGTAATTCAAAATAGCTCTTTAGGAAAAATGTTGGTGAAAAGTTTATTGTTGCTGCGTTTTGTAAAGTGTGTAATTTGCATGGGGTTCAGTATGTTGCAGAGCATCACGTGGCTGCAAATGGGGCCTTTCGTGTGTCCTCTTCTTCCAGAAGCTGCGTGTCTTTCTCTCAGAAATTCACTTGGGATCTAATAATTTCAAAGTGCTCATCCATACACAGAATAAACTGGTCTTTGACATCCTCTCCTAAATAATTTAGTTATAGGAGCAGTTATTTCTTTCAAATTTGTTTTGCAAATGTGTGACTTCTTTATAGTTTTTATTTTTTCAGTGCTTTGATGCACCAGACTTTATTGTCTGAGAAGCAGTTGAAGTTTTACTGGGACATTTGCTAGAGTAAAACAGCAGTAAAGTATTCCCCTTTCAATATGCATCTGTGCTTCCAATTTATCAGTTCTTACTAAAGTATTTCTTAAAAAAATTTTAACCAGAACTCTCTGTTGAGTGTTCCTGATATATTGATATGTGAGAATATTGTCAATTTAAACTGTTTCTCTTTTAAAGTAATATGTGTCAGTTTTAAAATAATAAACACAACATAGTATTGGAAGTTTTAGCCACAGGGATCAGACAAAAAAAGGAAATAAAAGGCATCCAAATTGGGAAGGAAGAAACAAAACTGTCATTATTTGCAGATGACATGATAATGTACACAGAAGTTCCTATAGACTCCGCCAAAAAACTGCTCGACCTAATAAATGAATTTGGCAAAAGAGCAGATACAAAGTCAATTTCCAGAAATCAAAGGCATTTTTGTATACCAACAATGAAACAGCAGAAGCAGAAATAAAGAAAAAAATCCCATTTGATATAGCAACAAGCAAAATAAAATACCTAGGAATAAACCTAACCAAGGAGGTAAAAGACCTGTATTCAGAAAACTACACAACACTGAAGAAAGAAATCAAGGAAGACACAAACAAATGGAAACATACCGTGTTCATAGATCAGAAGAATTAACATCATCAAAATGTCCATACTACCCAAAGCAATTTACAGATTCAGTGCAATACCTATTAAAGTACCAATGGCATATTTCACAGACATAGAACAAACACTTCAAAAATTTATATGGAACCATAAATGACCCTGAATAGCTGCTACAATTTTAAGAAAGAAGAGCAAAGTAGGAGGGACCACAATACCTGATAACAAACTGTATTACAAGGCCACTATAATAAAAACAGCCTGGTACTGGCATAAAAACAGATAGATAGACCAATCGAAAAGAACAGAGAGCCCAGAAATAAACCCAAGTCTCTATGGTCAATTAATATTCAACAAAGGGGGCAGCAACATAAAATGGAGTAAAAGTAGCCTCTTTAACAAAGGGTGTTGGGAGAGCTGGACAGCTACATGCAAAAAAATGAAACTCGAGCACCAATTTACACCTCACACAAAAATAAATTCAAAGTGGATAAAAGATATAAATATAAGTCGTGACACCACTGAGGTCCTAGAGGAGAACATAGGCAGGAAAATCTCAGATATTTCACGCAGCAATATTTTCACTGATATGTCCCCTAGAGCAAGAGACATAAAGGAAAGAATAAACAAATTGGGTATCATTAAAATAAAAAGCTTCTGTATGGCTAAAGAAAACAGTATTAAAATAAAAAGAGGACCAACCATATGGGAAAACATATTTGCCAATGATACCTTGAACAAGGGCTTAATCTCCAAAATATATAAAGAACTCACACAACTCCACTCTAGGAAGACAAACAACCCAATTAAAAAGTGGGCAAAGGACTTGAACAGACACTTCTCCAAGGAGGACATACAGAGGATCTGGAGACACATGAAAAGATGCTCAATACCGCTATCTATCAGAGAGATGCAAGTTAAAACCACAATGAGATACCACCTCACACTGGTCAGAATGGCCGTCATAAACAAAGCAACAAACAAGTGTTGGAGGAGAGGTTGTGGAGAAAAGGGGACCCTAGTGCACTGTTGGTGGTACTGCAGACTGATGCAACCACTATGGAAAACAGTATGGAATTTCCTCAGAAAACTAAAAATGGAGCTGCTTTTTGACCCAGCAATTCCACTACTAGGATTATATCCTAAGAACCCTGAAACACCAATCCGAATGAACCTATGCACCCCAATGTTCATAACAGCACAATTTATAATAGCCAAGTGCTGGAAGCAACCTAAGTGCCCATCAGTAAATGAATGGATCAAAAACTGTGGTACATTTACACAATGGAATTCTGTGCAGCAGAAAGAAAGAAGGAGCTCCTACCCTTTGCAAGAACATGATGGAACTGGAAAGCATGATGCTAAGCGAAATAAGCCAGTCAGTGAAAGACAAATACTATATGATCTCACCTTTAACAAGAACCTAAACAACAAAACAAACAAACGAGCAAAATATAACCAAAGACTGAAATAGAGGACAGGCTGACAGTCACCAGAGGGGAGAGGGGAGGGAATTTCAGGGAAAAAGGGGAAGGGTTTGCAGGAACAAGTATAAAGGATACATGGACAATAACAAGGTGGGGGAGGAAATAGGAGGAGAGTGGGGAGGGCTGGGGGGGTGGGTCGGAATGGGGGTAAAAGGCAGAAAATTATACTTGAACAACAATTAAAATAAAAAAAATTAAAAAAAAATAAACATATATGTACATTTTTATTTAAAATCCAAACCAGTGCAGGAGGGTGTGTGCTTTAGAACTGAGTATTCCTGGCCACATTAAAGGTCCATGTGCTCACAAACAGGAGTTCCACTACCGAACACCCTAGTTTAAGGATTGGTAAGAGTGTACATGAGCAAGGATGGAAAGAAAAAGAGCAAAACCACAATAATTTCTCCTTGTTATTTTTTGGTATTATTGGCACATTTTAAAAAGTAAAGCCAGTCCATTTTGCTTGTTATATGCTATGATCTGTGAACTGTTCTGAGACAGCCACTTAGTCCTCTGATGAGATCCGAGATGAATAAATGGCTGTGCACTGGGGCCACCACTGGCCACGGAGCATTGAAGGACAAACAGGTAAAGAAAGGTAGTGAAGAGATACGGTTCCTAATTCTGTGCCCTCTAGTGTTGTTTGGACTCGTGAAGAAAACTTCCCATGAATGTTTTGTGTAAATGGAAAGTTAAATCCATAAAACTGAGGAAAGGCCCTTACAGCAAACAATCATATGTCATCATTTTTCTGCTTTGCACAGTCCAACATTTATAATAAGTATATTTCTGGGTAAAGTGAGCATGAACAAAGACTGCAATATAAATCCCATAAAAAGCTGCAGGGTGTATGAAATTCATGACCAATAACAACCAAACAAAAATCTTTAGTTTCGTGCCCATGTAATTTTTAGCATTTGAGCAAAATACAGCTTAGGCTGCACTAGATGATTTTGCATGTCCTAGTAAAAATTAGACACAGCATGAAAACTAGTTGAGTGAGTTCCTGCAAAGTAATATAAAGGTAAGTTTCTCTCCTTGATAACTACTGATGTTGTGAGCAGAAAACACATTCATACTAGCAAAACTAAAATAAAATCCAACAAGTTTTTCTGGGTGAAATTTGGACAGGTGACTGACTTCAAAGTTTCATCTAAAGGAGAATAAACGTTATACCCAACAGAAGGAATAGCCCAAATCATGCCTGTGAATAAAATAAAGTTTGTCGCTGGTTCACTGGTGTGAAGACCTTACATTAAATTAATAATGAAAGACTGGCTATACCCACAGTTCAGCGAATCTTAACAACATAGTTATTAACCTGTTAATAAATGTTATATATTTATATATTTTTTTATCTTAAACACAATTACCAGTTGCAATATTCTCAGATAAAATAATTAATTCATTGTTTGGATTTTGAGAAAGCAACATGGCATTCTACAGAATTAATAAAGATTTTGAAAATCACAAGCAGATTCTACCAAAAGTTGTCCCTGTAACAAACTGAATAGCATATATTTCATGAATTACTTTATGCTTTTAAATTCCAAAAAATTAACACAAATGTATGTTATAGAATTTAAAAAACTTAAATTTTTCGAGTAACATATTTAAAGTAATATATTCTCAAAAATTTATATTTTTAAAAAAGATAAGTAGTCATTACCTGAACTGTTTTTAATTATTCCTCAGATTACTTGGAAATTAATTCATATTGTTTTTCACACTTCTACTAGATGTTGAGGCATTAAATTATGGGAATAAGTATGGGGGAAAGCATATATAACTGACTTTTGAGAGAAATAATCAAGGGATTTATCATACATTGATAAAAGATAAAGATGGCCTTTGAATCTCTGAAAAAAATGTCAACATTCTCCTGTCTCCTTGTAGAGCTGGTGACATTCAGAGGTTTGGAAGGCCATAGCCTGTATCCATAGTAGTCGGCACACCCACATCCATTCAACATGATTTGACCTGCTGGAAGGTCACTGTTTGGGCTGTTAGTGCATAGGAAGATGTGCAAAGAGGTGGGGTAGCTGAGGTCTAATCAGGGATGATTAGGGTATTGACTCACCATCTCCTGTTGGGAACCACCCTGCTTGGTTTCAGGAGCTGTAACCCCCATGGCTAAGGCTGAGTGAGCAACCTTTGGACCAGAAGCCACTAAGGAGACAAAGCTTATCTCCCTGGCAGGGGCGCTGCTTCTGCTTCTTTTACTTCACCCTGCCTGGCCCCCAATTCTTGATTGGTCAGCCAATGACTGGTAAGATTACCCAAGTGAGGAATGACCTAAGATAGGCATGATCATGTGGAGGCCCTCAGGGAAGGACTTGGGGGGCTGTAGAAAAAAAGGGTGATGGATCCTTGGCCCTCAGCTTTGACATAGCCTGAGTTCGGATTCTGTCTTCCAGAAGTCTCCTAATCTCTTGGCTGCCTTAGTTTCCCTGCCTGACTTAAGCCTAAACAATATCTTATGCCTGAAACAATGACAGAGGATGGTGCAGCCCTGTGCTGGAAAGGGCAGGCTCCCCAGGCAATCAGGCCTAGGAAAGAATTTGTAAAATCCTGTGAAAACTGCTTTGTTTAGAATGCTCTCAATTAAATGATAAAGGCCTGAGCAGGAAATGAGTTTGTTTTCCAAGGTTTTGTAGCTCTTTAGCTAACAGACCCTGACTCAGAATAAGCCCTCATAGTTCTTTGTATGCTATCTATTGTTTGATTCTTACCTGTATTCCTGTGCAAAATGAACCCAATAAAAGCCATTTGAAGAAAAGACTCTTGGTCCTTCTCCTTTGAGAGATTGGCCACCTTCCCTTCCCAAAGTAGACTTATTTTCATCCTCGGTGGCGGGGGTGGCCCTGTGGTTGGAATCCCTCCACAATCTCCAAAAACCCTGGCTTGGCTTAGAAAGGGCTATTGGTAATACAAAACCAAGTGGAAATTGTCTCTAGAAGTAAAAACCTAAGCCTGAGTCTCATCCTATCTTTATAGGTTCTGCAACTTTGGGCAAGGCAATTAACTAGTCTAAATAAGGTTTTACTCATCTTTCAAACAGGAATTATAATGGTCTTGCCTCTTAGGGTTATTGTAAGAATAAAATGAAGTTATGCTTATAAATGTTTAGCTCCATATTTTTATAAACTAAGGACTCAATAAATGGTAGCTACTGTATTATAGCTACCAATTATATTTGCCTAAATAGGCTATATAAAGCATTTATGCATTTATTCAGAGGTGTGTATATCCAAGGCTTAGCTTGATGTGACTCTGTGTGATTATCAGATGCCAGCACATTTATTATTGGGGGATCATCCAACAACTAATACCCCACTGACCTTTAGGGAAATCTTATGAGAAGTACATATGGTTGAACTTTAAGGAAACATAACCCACAACATTCCTAAACATTATATATAAAATCCTATTATGAGGTATATTAAGAAAAAAGAAATGATGCCAACAGTGAATCTTTACGTCTAAGTTTGATGCTGTACCTATGAGAGGACTCCCTGCAGGTGTGGGGTCAAGTGAAGGGAATAATGATACAGGCTTTGAGGGAGACATTCTCGAGAACTGTTGGGTGGCCAGCAGAATCTAGAAGGGCAAAGAGTAAGAAACTCAAATTATCTGCGAAATTTCCACAAAGATAATAAAGACATATTTTTCTGGTATAATGGACCTAATTTTCCCTTATGCTAGGCTATTACGTGGTCAATTTAGGCACTTAGGAATCTGACTCATATGGATAATGGCCCTCTAACAGATAATACAGATGTATAATCTGAACCCTTTAAGATATTTCTATGTACTGTGGGTGGTCCCAGAGAAAGTTACAAACTGTTACCGATTTTCTAATATTGCTTCATATTTATAAGGGCCACTTGGGATAAAATGGTGCGTACCCATGTTTATAATTCAGAATTCAAGTTTTTCAAAATTCCAAACTGAGTTGGATTTACCTGTTTGCTTCCCAAGATTGCTTATTAAGGCAGTTTTTGACTATGACCAAAAATTGAAAACATGTAACTATTAAAGAAGGACCACATGCTATTTTCACCCAACTTAAAGCAGAAAATGTTGGCAAGAATCTAAAACTCTTGTTGGATGACTTCCCACTGGCTTCCAAAGAGAGTAGATAAGCAGTGTATGAATACCCGAACATTTGTGTATTTTTGTATCTTCTCTAAATCCTTCTACAAACTTTAAAAATCATGTCCACTACACATTTATCAACACAATGTATTTGGAAACAATAAGGGAAAATCAATGAGGCACTGAGTTGGCAGGAGAGTGGAACCTGAATTCAATGCTTGGCTTTGAAAAGCATGGCTATAGCTGTGTTGCAGAGACATTCCATCGGGAAAGGAAACCTGATGATAAGCCAGGAGCACATGCTGCGTTTGGTATCTGAGGGAATGGTAGGACTAAGTTTGTGGAAGAGAATCCCAGCAACATTGCTCATCCTGAACCCAGCCCATAAAATGGATGCCACAATGCATGAAGGAACTACAGTCCAAGAATTACTTAGGTACTTCATAATGCTTAGGTACCTGCCAATACTATTTGAGATGATTAATAATTCTGTACCAGCAGAAGAGTGTAAATAAAGTGACAGTGTAAGGCCTGTGGTGGGGATTTATTGATTTCTCAAGTATCCTAAGAGAACAAGTGAGAGAAAGAGAAAGAGGGAGGGAAAGAAAGGGAAATATTGGCATTGGATGCAAATATGAGTTGTCTACTTACATAGCCCTTTTGCTTAACAGATAAAATAAAAGTTATTTTAGATGCCTAATTATTTTAAAGAAAGAGGACATTCTATGACCTTAGATTGTGCTTCACCCAAAGGCAATGGGTTAGTTCTAGACTAAATAGACCATAGTTTGTTTTTCCTAAATCCTAGAATTCCATCTACAAATCCAGCAATAAAACCTATTTGTTGCTTAAATTAGAGAAAATTAGAAATATAATAATCTGAATACTAAGATCTAAAATTTTTATCACTAATTTTATTTGTTTATTGCCACTTATATACAGTGCTCTACCTCAATTTTATATATCCATTAAAATGCTATATTAGCTTTCCAATAAAAATTATAATATTATTACTGCTTACAGATTTTGGATTAATAGAATGTTATTGATGTAATTTTGAAAGAACAAATTCTGTCTATTTTAATTTATATTCTTTTTGACTTTACTATACTGAAATGTCATTTTTCTGACATCGAGGAGACACATTACAAATAGAGAATTTTAAAAAACTCTCCGAATTGCTTTTGAATGAAATAATGATAACACAGTTAAATGAAAAACTTGTTTTAAAAAGTATTAGTGAATTAATATACCACTGATACTTGTTAGGAGTTGGAATAATTATTACTATATTTTTAGCTTTTTGCTTTCTTATACACTTTCTCATACACTCATAGAAAATGGAGTTTTCCTAGTTTTATAGATAGAGAAGTATATTTTATTCATTCACTTGGTAGTTATTTATTGAGGAAATACTAGTGCCATTATATAAAACAGAAAGACCCCATGCTTTCATGGAGATTATATGCCAGTAGGAAAGAAAGAAAATAAATATGTCACAGATATAGTAATGTTATATCCATATAATTTCTATGAAGGAGGTAACATAGGGTAATGTTTTAGAGTTTGAATGGGTACTAGGAAAAACTTTTATAAAAACTAATGTGAAAGAAGCCTTCTTTGAGGTTACTGCATTTAAACGAACTTGAATGATGAGAAGCCAACATTTAAAGATATTTGGAATTAATCTGACTTTGGAATGTGCTTCCCAGTTATAAAAAGTAGGAACATTTTAATAAAACACCTTGCCCACAGCTAGAGTTTTACCGTGAATCACGATGGCACCTTCCTATATTTTGGATCAAGTTCCGACCTCCTAGTGTCCTAGAGAATGGGCTGTGCAGCTGCCAAGCATTCAGTCTAACTTTCGGATCAGTCCGGCCAGGACGATGGGTAAATGCCCGAGCCCATTTCTATTCTTTCTGAGTAACTAATAAATCATATTTCTCTACTTCTTGTGCAGCTAGGTGTTGCCATGTGCCAAGTTTGCTGCTAAGAGGGTGTGAACGGAGTGATGAGTGCTGCACACAGCCCTCTTTTCCTCCTTCCCCATCTCTTGCCAGAACTTTAAGTACCTAAAAGAGGATGGATCCACATAGTAGAAAGTCCCTGGATAGAGAAATAACCATGTGCAAGGTGATCTCTTCGGGAATGCTTATTTTTGACTATAGTACATGAGTAAATAATAATCAACTTCCCTTCGTTTAAGCCACTGAGTCTGTTAAAGTGGCTTATGTTGTATTAACTAAACTAATATAGCTTCTATGTTTTTTTCTTTATTATATACACTCTGTTCTCATTCTTTTCTGACTAAATATCCTATAATACTGCCTCCAAATTACTTTCTGCTGTTCAAATGTCTCTGTATCTCCCTAATTCATAAATAATGAGTAGCAGAGGCAGAGGGTCTACAAACTTAAGGGTTGTTGGCAAGTGTCCATGGTTTCAGGGGATGAGAACATAGCAGGCGGAGAGATTCCACATGCGGTGATACTTTTTTTCCCCTGCATGACTTAAAGCATACTTTGGACCAACTTCTAGTACAGTTCCCATAAGCTTAAGTGCCAGACTCTTTTCTAGTGTAGGGACATAAGGTGTGTCTGATTCAGCACCCTGAGAATGAGAGAAAATGCAAGGTACATCTTGCTTAAATAAAAATCCCCTGATGTAAGACATGAATCATCTTTAATTTAAAACATGTCATACTCTCATCCTTCTTCTTACATAGGTACCCTCTTTTCCATTCACACAAGGCTCTCTGTTTTATTTCTTAGTGTCCTTCCATTAGTCTTCAAGTGACAAGTGATTTAATATTTACTATAAAAGACACTACAATGTCCATGATGAATGGTAGAAAATTACATTGAGAGTGGTAACAAGCTATCTTCAAGAACCAAACAGAAAAAAAAAAAAAGATTTAAAGTTCAATTTCCATTCTGGCCAGTGTGGCTCAGTTAGTTGGAGCGTAGTCCCTTAATGGGAGGGTTGCGGGTTTGATCCTGGTCAGGGTGCATGCCTAGGTGGTGGGTATGGTCCCCAGTCTGGGAGCAAACACTCCCCTATCCCTGGTCTGGGTGCAAATGGCAGGCAACAGTCGATGCTTCTCCCTTGCATCAGTGATTTTCTTTCTGCCTTCCTTTCTCTCTAAAAAGCAATGAAAAAATGTCCTTGGGTAAGGATAAAAAAATAAGTAAATAAAAACAAAGTCCAATTTCAGACACAAGAGTGAGGCAGCACAGAGCAGCTCCCTATGCCTGCCTGTTTGCTCTGCGCAGAGAGCGAACCACTTTTTTCCTTGGAGACCTTGCCGGTCTCATATTCTGGTTTGGAGCTCTGGAAGACTTTAGACATCCCAAGCACAAATCATGACTCTCCAATGGATAGGTTAGAAAACTGGGACTGAGGATGTTGGGGAAGGAAAGGGCTTTGACATCTTCTAGGTCAGAGCTGGAAACTTGGTTCTCTCACTCTCTATTTCCACGTCTAGGTCTCAGTTTCCTCAGTGGTGATAGTATGGTTTACATCACAGGAGTGCTGTGAGGTCACCTATGTAAAGTGCTTGGCAAATTACAGCAATAACAACTGTAACTAAAATAATAAGTGAATAAGTAAAATTATGAGACGCATTGAGTGCTTACTGTATACCAAGCATTGTCTTAAGTATTAAATATATAGTCTCATCTAATCTTCATAACAATCCTTGGTGGGAAACTCTACTGTTACCTCCACTTTGCAAAAAAAAAAAAAAAAAAAGAAGGAAGAAAGAAAGAGAGAGAGGGAGAGAAGAAAGAAAGAAAGAAAGAAAGAAAGAAAGAAAGAAAGAAAGAAAGAAAGAAAGAGAAAGAAAGAAAGAAAGAAACAAAGAAAGAAAGAAACAAAGAAAGAAAGAAAGAAAGAAATGGATTATGTAACTTGACTGAGATGGGGTTCTGAATAAATAGTGCCTGTTATCTTACTAGAAATTTATATTATTTTTGACTCTTTCCTGTCCCTTCTTCACCATAAATACACTGCTTGCCTTCAATTTAGGTTGATGATCTTGGATGCCCAATATCTGCCAGAAAGAAAAATAAGATAAAAATATTTAACTTTAGTGCAATCAGCCTGTCAAAATAAAAAGGATATGAAAGAAATCAAAGAAGACCTAAATAAATGGAGAAACATACCATGTTCATGAACCAGAAGACTCAACATTGCAAAGGCATCAATTCTCCCCAGCGTCATTTATAGAATTTACTTAATTCCTATTATTAACCCTACAAGGTTGTTGGGGACACATACATCCTTAAATTTAAACTTTATTTGGAAATGCACAGAACCGAGAAGAGCTAGCAGTATTTTGAGAAGGAAGAATAAAATGGAAAGAACCACCTATCCAATGTTAAGGTTTACTATATAGCTACAGTAATCAAGACAACATAACATGGGTAGAGAGATAGACCTATCTATCAGTGGAACTAGAGAACCCAGAAATAGACCCACAAAATGTCATCATCTGAGAAATATAAAAAGCTTTGAGAACTAGATCTAGGTAGAGAGTTGTTTAATCTCATGAAAGGAAAAATTGATGAATTAAATCCCATCTACATTTAAGTAATAAAAACACTTTTTCATTGTAAAAGACCCTCTGAGGAAGATGGAAAGATAAGCTACAGTCTGAAAGAAAATATTTGCAAACAACATATCTGACAAGTGACTCATATCTAGAATATATTCTTAAAAGTCTCAAAACTCAACAGTAAAACAAACAATTTAATTAGAAAACACATAAAATATACGGACAGATTATTTCCTTTTAGAGGATCTACAGTTGGCAGCAAAGCACATGAAAAGATGATCAACATCATTAGCCATTTGAGAAATGCAAATTAAAACATAATGAGATATCACTCACACTTAGAATGCCTAAAATAAAAGCAGGTGGATAAAAAGCAAATACTGGTGAGGACTTAGAAAAATTGGATCTCTCATGAATAGTCACTAAAAAGAGTATGGAATTTTTTTACAAAACTACATGTGACCTAACATTGCACTCCTCAGCATTTCTCCCAGAGAAATTAAACTTACGCTCACATAAAACCCTGTTCACAAGTATTCATAGTGGCTTTATTCATAATGGTCCCAAACTGGAAGCAGCATGAACATGCTGCAGTGTGTGAATGGTTAAATAAACGGTGGCCCAGTCTTACCATGGAATACTACTTAGAAGTAAAAAGGGATAAAATATTGATATACACAAACACTGAATTTCAAGGCAATTATGTTGGGTAAAAAAAAATCAATATCAAAATGATACTTACATAATATCAGATTAATTTTTAAACCATTCTCAAAATGTCAAAA
Source organism: Tonatia bakeri (assembly GCA_004024845.1). Lineage (NCBI taxonomy): Eukaryota > Metazoa > Chordata > Mammalia > Chiroptera > Phyllostomidae > Tonatia > Tonatia bakeri. The sequence continues at coordinate 35,672 of PVIA01003200.1, read as the reverse complement.
TTATACAGAGAACACAGTAATGATCGCCAGCTGTTAGGGTGGGGACAGCACATCCTATGAAGCATAGAACAACAGCTCTCTGTGGTGATAGAAGTTTCATACTTTGTGGTGGTGGTTACACGAATCTACACATGTGGCAAAATTGCATAGAAGTACACACAGAGACACACATAAATGTGTCCATGTACTGCTGGTGAAATCTAAATAAGGTCTATAATTGAACCAATGTCAATTTTCTAGTTTTGACATAGTTTGGTAGTTATGGAAGATACTACTATGGGGGCAAGTGGGGGATGGGTACACAGGACCTCTCTATATTATTTTTGCAACTTCCTGTGAATTTATTATTATTTCAAAATACACAGCTAAATATAATTTTTAAAGAGAAAAAATAGAAGCATGTAGAACAGGGGAAAGAAGGGGAAGGGATGTCAAGGAATATGTATAAAGGACACATATACAAAGCCAAAGGTGGGGTAGGACTGATGGTGAGAGGTGAGGATGGGTGGGGAAGGGGGGTAGTGGGGGGAAAATGGAGACAACTGTACTTGAAAAATAATTTTTAAAAAGACTAAAAACTTAAAAATAGAAGCATATCGAAGTAAATCTAATGATAAACTTACAAGTTCATAACAATTATTATGAAATTTTGATGGTCAGAAGGAAAAGCCTAATTAATAGAGAGTATACTATGTTTAGAGAGGGGAAGTTTCATTGTCATCCTAAAGAAGAGACTTCTCCCATAATTAACCCAAAATTAATAATTTCAATGGCATTTCTATTAGATTGCTAATACACCTTCACTTGGAACTTAATTTAATAGAAAATATAAAGTTATAATACATATATATTATATATACATGTTATATGTATATAAAGTCTATAATACCTAGACTTATTGTGGTGATCATTTCTAATATATATAATCCTTATGTTGTACACCTGAAACTAATATGTTATAGAATATAATATCAACTATATCTTAATTAAGAGTTATTAAACCTCTAATAATTATAGCCATATTTCAGAGATGAAAAATGTATTAATGAAACAGAATAGAGAAAGAGGAAAACTTAGAAACTCAAGTAACATCATCAACTATTGGAGAAATGACTATTCAGTAAGTCACCCTGGCTGGTGTGGCTCAGTGGATTGAGTGCTGGCCTGAGAACCAAAGGGTGGCTGGTTCAGTTCCCAGTTGCACATGTTCAATTCACACATGCCTGGGTTGTGGGCCAGGTCCCCAACTCAGGGTGGGAAAAGGCAACCACACATTGATGTTTCTCTTCCTCTTTCTCTCTTCCTTTCTCTAAAAATAAATAAATAAAATCTTTAAAAAAAGACTATCCAATAAATGGTGTTAGGCCAAGTAGTTATTCATATGGAAGAAGAAAATGAGTTCTCTTCCATATGCCATTCATTAATAAAGTCCAGGTAGATTAGTGACCAAAATATGAAGGACAAAACTATAAAAGGTGTTATAAAATGGTAATAAAATAACAAAATCTCCTATTACATCTGAGTTGGGAGAAATTTCCCAAAGAAACACTGAATACTACAATGTATAAGAGTAAAGTTGATATATTTGATTACATTAGAATTTAAAATTTCTATTTGGCAGAAGATACATAAGACAAAGTACAAATGGGAGTAAATATTGCAATAAGTATGAACAAACAAATGAACAATAAGGGATTAGTACCCTGAATTAGTACAGAAATTCCATAAATGGAAAGAAAGGGAACTCAAAAATTGCCATTTTCTAAAAAACAATTCATAATAAGGAAATCAAAATTACCAAATAAATATATAAAAAGATACTGAACTTCACCACTGACCAGGCAAATGCAAACAAACCAACAAAAAAATAGTGACACACCATTATTAGGTGGCCAAAAAAACATACCACGAAGGTAGCAACATGTTTGGGTGAGGATAGCAGGAATCATGAACTCTCATACAAAGGGCTGAAAATTTGCACCACTTGTGAGGGTGCCAATCAGTGTTAAGTAGGAGTGCTGCCACTGGTAGTTGTGATCACAGCTACACTGCCCACACATCGCTGAAGATACATGCAACCAGCACCACCAATTTGGAAAGCATTAGCTATTTTTAAGTATGTGTTAAGAAGTTCTATCCCAAATATCTGCCTTGTTCTACTACTAGATGTTCTTCCTCTTGAAACTCTAACACATGCTCACAGGAAATCATATATTGCTTATTTCACTACTTTTTGTAATAGCAAACAAACAAAAAAACTTAAACAAAGAGGAAATAATTGACCTAGATCTAAAACTCCCATCAGACCCTGGCTGGTGTAGCTCAGTGGATTGAGCACGGGCTTGTGAACTGAAGTGTCACTGGTCCAATTCCCAGCCAGGGCACATGCCTGGGTCGCAGGCCAGGTCCCCAGTAGGGGGCATGTGAGGGGCAACCACACATTGATGTTTATCCCTTGTCTTTCTCCTTCCCTTCCTCTCTCTCTGAAAAATAAATAAATAAATTATTTAAAAAAAACTCCCATCATGTACACATCTCAAAGGCATAAAATTGAAAAGGAAATATTAATTGCAATATATATATATACACACACATATTTACTAAGATGGAAAATGTGTGTAAAAGATGAAGATTCAGAATCACATGGCTAGAGAGATGACAGATGGATAGATAGCTGATAGACTGAAAGTAGAATGTATGAGCACAGACAAGGATGGGAATGATACACAGCAACTTCAAGATAATATTCTAGGCAACAAGGGTTTGCAAAAGGCAGAAAGTAAGGTTCTACTTATTTCTGTAATGTTTTACATTTTTTAAATGATTTAAAGCAAATAAACCAAAACATACTAACATCTGTTTAAACTCATTGGTAGGTATATGGATATCTGTTACCTTGTATTTATCTATTTAAAATATTTAATAATATGAAATATAATTTTGAAAGAAAGAAACAGAAAGCAAGCAAGCAAGAGGCAGTTTACTGTAGAAATTTTTTAAGTAACAACATGTACCTTCCTTGTGGCAGTTTTATTTTATTCTTCAGTCTCCTAAAGCAGCCGTGTGGAGAAGGAGGTGCTCCTCAGTGAGGATTCAGTGGGGGATGGAGGAGGTGACAAGTCTTCTAAGTGACAGGTTGGGGTGGTGACATCTCACGAACAAGCCTCCTCAGTTGTGTGTGCACCCCAGGGTCAGGCAGCTGGGATGTTGCTGGGATTTTCAACAGAAGCCAACTTGGCAGTATGGTAAAAGCAGTTCCCTCTGGTTGGTAAACATTCAGGAGTGCTTACACCTGCCTGCTCAGGTCTTTTCCTTGTGGGCTTGTGAAGGTCAGCAGGACGGGCAAGTACAGCCCATCTCTTCTCACCCTTGACAGCTTGGAAAAACATGCCAAGTGTGGCCGTCAACATTTTCTTCAAACCACCCCTGAGTCTTGACACAAATAAAAGATTTTTCTTTTCCTGAGCAATTACTCATGGCAAAAAAGCTCCTATGTAAAATGATTAAATTCCCAAATAATTTCCGGACCATTTGTGAACTTGGGTCTCTTTTTTCCTTTCTAAAGTCTTGTTGTTTCCATGGCCTAGTTCCCTTCTCAAGCAGAAAACAGAAGCTTGGTCTGGTTCATAGAATAATTTCTTCTTGAACACATGAAGTAACATTTCTAGCTCTGCATCCAGGTCTCTCTGTTTAAGAACTTTGAATTAACTGAGCCTTTGTGGTCCCACCTAGAAAATGGATTAGAAAATAGATTATAAACACAGTTGCTGTCAATGAGGATTAAATAAAATTACTTATTTCTAGATAGAGAAATTAATTTAGATGTATTATTAATAATAATGAAAGTAATTTCAACCCTAATTCTCAGAAACCTCGTCATCCTAAAGGAAAACAACACTGCAAACAGAGGAATTGGAATGTATTCTGAAGCATGACAAGAGAAATTTTCATACTAAAAGCAATTCACCCTTGACAAAACAACATTGGACATTCTAGAAAACATTGTTAAAGTACCTGGGAGGCTTAACTCCTTGGAAAGTTGGTGAAGTCCTGGATTACACAGTGTGTGGAACCAAGTCACCTGGGCGTGAATGCTGTCTCGGTATTTATTTGTTATACCATCTCGAACAAGTTACTCCACTACTCTGTGCTTCGGGTTCCTCACGTCATAGTGAGGTTAATAAGTGAATAGAATAAACATATGAAATCCTTAAATAGTGCCTGGCACATACATTTTGTGATGGTCAATTGGATGTATCCACTTGACTAGGCTACATATAGTTGTCAGTTATTCAACTAAAAACTAATCTATGTGCTGTTGGGAGGGTCCTTGGTACATGTGGTTAAAGTCCATGCTCAGTGATTCTCAGTAAGGGAGCACACCTGGAGGGCCTGACTTAGTCACTGCAGGCCTTAAAAGCAGAACTGAGGTTTCTCTGAAGCAGAAATTCCACTGTGGAACTTGAATTTCTGCGCATGCCCAAGAACTCCTGTCTACCATTCTGATCAGCATGCCCTATGGATTTCAGACATGCCTAGCAAGCCTCACAATTGCATAAGCCAATTCCTTGCAATAAATCTCTTAATATATATCTTCTACTGGCTTTGCTTCTCTGATTGAACCCTCACTGATAGGCATATACAGCACCATAACATAAGCACTAAAAAAATATGCCGTGTTTATTTTTGGTTAGAGGTTTACCTGATCTTGACAGAAGAGATTGTAAGACATAAAGCTTGCTCAGGAATTCAGAAATAGAGAAGTACATAAAAAAAATGAAGGGCAGGTAATTCCTAGATACTGAGAAATGCTGGTGACAAAGTTCCTAAATTCTTATCCCATTACAAGACCCAGGAATAGACTCATCCTTCCCACAACAGAAGTCCTCTGGAGATGGTGGGTGGTTTCTCTTAGCACCCTTGGGAGGACTTTTGTGACTAAAAAAGTGGTCTGGTTTGATACAAATTAAAAAGTGTCCATTTTTTCCATTTTACATAACTGATTTAATTGTAAAGACTTCAACATTTCTGAGGAGAAATTTCATTTCACTTCCTCATATAGACAAATTGTTAGTTATGACTGGGGTATGGATGTCACCAGATCCCAGCTAATGTGGGACTCTGTCAGATGTGTTCAGCTGTTTGAAATTTGAAAATAAATAATCCTTGAACCCGCCAGCGCATTTGAAAGAATGCATTCTGTAAGTAAAGGCAATCCTTCCAGTGTGGAGCCATGTTCCAAGTTGGTCAAATGTGAGAGAGAGGAAGTATGGTTTGGCAGCTAGTTTAATTTCACTTTGCTCTTTGTGTGTGGTGGGGAGGTAGGGAGACCAGAGAGGAGGGACAATAGGAGTCTGCCCTCTGTCAATAGTTGCTTTATTTCCTTCCACTTGATTTTCTTTTACTTGCTCAGCATTTCTTTATATTGCTGTATCCCCCGCCCCCCAATTATAGTTGCTGACAATTGACTCAATACAATGTCTCTACAGAGGGCAAGGGGAGACACAGGGTGAAGTCTTTAGGTTTCTCCCAGGCCTACACTTATATTTGTCTAATGAATTAAAGAGATACATAAATATTTTCTTCTTTGTGCCTATATTTTGTTGGCTGGGATGGGAGTAAAAGACAGAAAACTGTACTTGAACAACAATTAATTAAAGAAAAGAAAAAATATTTTTTTGAATAAAGAGATTGAATGACAATAAAGTGTTAAATATGGCAATGCATGGTGCTGTAGTTTGCACCTAAAAATAAGGCAGACTGATACTTGTTTACATACAATTTTTTATAACAATCTTAGGCCAAATGATAAAATCTGTCCTCCCTTTCCAGAACCCACCTTCTCCACTCTTCTAACCTCCCACAGTGTCTCAACTATTAACTCTTAACTCCCCGACATGATTATGAATGAGTAGTCATAAGATGTTTATGAAATAATGTAAATTAATCACTATATTATGAGTTTGGGACAAGCATTTTAAGTCTTCCTTTGACTTTATAAAGAGTTTTCATACGCTAGTCTAAGTGTGTGGAGAGAGGAGATCTTGGGAAGGGAAGCCCTTTATTTCTCAGGCAGGGAAAATTTTTTCACCCCCTGGATACAGCAGCGATATTGAGATGGAGAAAGTGCTGAAAGCAGACTTGAAAGGTCTGGATTTAAGTCATGGCCTGGTACTTAATAAACGTGTGCCTCTCCCTAATCTATCCACCTCCCAGAGAAGGGGTGTCTAAACTTTTCGTATCTCTGGGTCACGCCGGAAGAAGAAGAGTTGTCTTGGGCCACACATTAAATACATTGAGACATGTAATCACAAAAAAAATCTCATGTTTCCAGTAAGCTTATGATTTTGTGTTGGGCTGCATTTATAGCCATCCTGGGCTACATGCAGTCCATAGGCTGTGGGTTGGACACCCCTGCCCCAGAGCTTCAGGTTCAGGGTCTGCAAAATGTAGGAGATAGAACCTATTCATAGAGTGGTTTTGAAATCTTAAAATGATCATTTACTTGTGCATTCTTCATAAGTTACAAGCTCTCTATAAATGGAAAGACTTATTTACTCGTAAACACAGTGACATTGCCTCTCATTTTCCTTGGGTCAGGCTTCCAGCCAAGAGCACTCCAAAGGACTAGAAATCATAAGAGCTCATATTTCTTGAGTCCTTATTAAGTGTTTGGCACTATTCTGAATACTTTACTTGAATAAGTCACCTAATCAATACAACAACCTTATCAGGTAGGTACATAAGTATAATCAGAGAAGCAAACTGATGCACAGAAAGATTAAGTGACTCACCCACATTTACACAGCTAGTAAGTCATGGGGCTGGGATTTGAATCCAAATGAACTGGTCTGAGAGCAGAGTTATGAAAATTCCATTCTACCACAGTGAGTATAAAATTTATACAAAGAGAGTTTCTCTATGATTTAAGAATGTTTCATTATTTTCTGTAGAAAGTAAGAAAACAAAAATGGAGAATAAATAATTAAGTGCAGGAGGAAGTAACTTGGAAGATATGTTGGATATACATAAAGTAAGTAAGCCTATGTGTGCTGAAGGTGGACAGGAAAGCATGCAAGGACCAATGTAGCAATAAATATTCATGAGGTCTTAAATCAGCTACCCAAGGGTGATACTCATTCTGACCCCAAGTGTCTGAGAAGTACAGATAAATTATAGCTGCTCATCAGGCTAATTAGCAAGGTACAGCTATTGGCCGAATGGAACCACTCTATGTCTCTGGGAAAGGACAAGTGCGTGTTGGCTCCAGGAATATTTCATCTGCTGAGTCCCCTGGTTCAAATCTTGCTTCTACAACTTGCAACTACATTCACAGGGAAAGCTGGTGTGTTAGAGAGACAGGAGATGTGAACATTGCTTATCCAGTACTCAGGTAGGGTGGCCCTTCTGTCTCTCTTTTACACTACCCAAGATTATTAACCTGCAGCTTCTCTTCCTTGCTCTTACTGTGTGCTTTAAACTGATTTTAAATGCTGTGTGATAATTTAGTCTATGAGCCTCTCTATTCTGTGGCCTTGGGGAGAGAATGCAAGTTGGTGCAGTTGGAGGTTGTCTGGAAGATCATTGTTCACAAGACACCCTAAATCTCATTGTAGCCAATGATTTTAAGCTCTTCCATCAGAAAGCCTCTACCCAGTTACTAGTAAGTAGGAAAAATCATATTTAATTTTATAACCTTCTTTTCTTTAGTCACTTACTGATAATGAAAATAAAACCAATAATAATGATGATGACTTGGAGTGGATATAATGATTTTCATATTTGTTGCATATGTGATATTCTAGGACATGCTGAGCTGCTGCATATACCAACTCACTTAGTCCTTGCCACGGCCCCATTAGCTGGTTATCATTATCATTCTGATTTTGAATGGAGAGTTTCATAATTTCTCAGTAGTTAGGAGAATTCAAAATACTTAAGTATTACTAATAGTCAAAAATTGAGTTACAATTATTAAATTGCTGAACAGGGCTTTAAACCTAGCTCTGATTCTAGAGTTGCCCATTTTACCACTGAGTGGTATTAATAGGCCTGACTTTCCAAAATCAAGTGCACATTTAAAGGAGAAGATGAATCAGGGCACTCAGGGACCCCCCACATTAAAGTGAGAGCCTGATGACCAAGGGTTGACAGTGTATATGTACTTCTCTGGATGAACACTTGAAAAATATGTACATGAGAGCCTAGGAAGCAAATGAACTTTCAAAAACTCTGTGAAAACACTTAAAAATTGGTACATTTCACATACTAAATGCTAAAAGCAATAACCTTTTAAGAGTAAGATGAGGGGCAATGAAAAAGGTCTTTCAATTTTTATGTTTGCAATTCTGTATTATTAGAATTTTATATGCCTATATAATTTGATGTCACTTTTAAAAACAAGAAACAGGAGGAAAGATATATTGTTTACATCTCCAAATACAATGCTGGTGGACCAGAGCAAATTCCCTGGGATATTCACGAAGCTCCAACTTCCAGGCGTCTCCACAGACCCTCTACTTAATTTTCTCTTTGTTGTCTTGTATGTTTGCAGGGTCACAAAATGTGGAATTTCCCCATGAAAGCATAGGTGGTAACAGAATAATGCTAAAATATAAAAAATTAAGTTAAAGTATCACGTTTAATATTGCCATGAAATAGTGCTATGAGAAAGTGTTAGCATATTTAAAAGCAATTTTTAATCATTGTGAATGAAATTTGAAATAATTAAAATATTTTCATGAAAATACTTTAAAATAAAATTTAAAAGGCAACACTTTTTCTTTTTGTCTGTTTCTTCTCTGTGTACCTTTGTATTTCCTTTCTTCCAAACGTGTTGTTTTTTCATAGAAGGCCGAAAAGATGGCAAAGTAATTTCAGCAGGGAATTTTATGCAGATGCAGTATTTATGACAGTAGTCCTGAAGAGAGTCTGTGATTAATGATCACATATAACCTGGTTCAATATATATATTTTTAAAGTAGTTTTCCTTATTGGCAGCAAGGCACTACAAAGGGGAATATACATGACAGGATCTCTTAATTCGAGGACACAGACTGATGGGTCAGTTGGGTATTGTTTATAACCTCTCAGATCAATGATTTTGAAGGTCATGTGTGGCACACATTTATTTAGCCTGCCAGTAGCAAGTCTGTTTCCTGGATTTGTTAACAAAATTGCTAACGTTAACTATTTTCTTTACCTGACCATGGATGCTATTTATTTTTCTAAACAACTATTTGAGGACAGATTTTCCATACCCATTAGTTTGTAGGGACATTCAGTCACAACATTCATCTCATTCCCAGACTCTCTCTAGAAATTAGCCAAGAACTCACATAATTGGGAAGAAAATTATGTATCAGAAGCAACAGAAGAAACAAGCATAAAAATAAGAAACTCAATCAAGTGAAGTTATTAGAGAAGGGTGTATGAGTCACATCACCATTCAACATCTTTCAATTTTATAGTTTGTTTTTTCCAGATTCCTTCTACTGAAGGGTTTTGTGTGCCGCAAGAGGCCCTAAACCAGTGATTCTAAACCCTGGCTGCATCTTAGAAATACCCCGGGGGAGCTTTTAAAAAATATTATGCCAGGACTATATCTCTAGAGACTTCATGCAATTGGTAGAGCCCAAACATTGCTATTTTTAAAAGCTTTCTAGAAAATTTTGAGATGCGGCAGGCTAGATACTACTCCTCTGTGCCATCACTAACCAGTTCTATTTTCGGCTTTGTCAAAAATCTGCAGTGAATTTCTGGACTTGAGTTGACTTTCCCTTCTCCCCTTTTCCTTTACTTTATCCTCTAGTAACCTTCTCTTCTGCTTGCTCATTCATTCATTCATTCATTCATTCAAGAAACATTTACTGTGTGTGTAGGGAATATCGACACTGGGCTAACATTGAAGATACAAAAATATAATAATGGAAACCCAGGCACTGTCTTTGAAGAATCAGTTCATCAGATGAATTCTAAATACATAACAAGTAATTTTTGAGTGTGCCTCATGCAATATTTTCTTTCTAAATCTTATAACCCTAATAGAGGGTGAATTCTCATTTTCAATTTCCAATTCATCTAATGGACAGTTAGCAACATCCCCAACAGATACGACCCTTTGCCATAAAAAGTGCTCTGTCATCATAATATATAACAGGGTTTGGTCTCTTGGTAACATGGACATCAAACAGGCTACGCATGCTTATTTTGGACAGAGGTATAACAAATTGACTGAAATAGTCACTGTAAATATGTATGAGGTTTTTACTACCAGCAATCTCAAGTAGTCAAACTTCGACAGGTTGTATTGAACAGAAGAATCACCCTACCCAGCAGCTTATTCTGATGTTGGTGGATTACAGAACGGCATACTGACATGAAGTAAGACCTGGTAACTGCATGCATATCTAGTGAAATCTGTGGCAAATTCAGAAAACATTATTTTTGGCTCATTATCAAGTACTGGCTATTTGTAATTTGTGCTATTTTAAATTAAAGCTATGGCCAAGGAATACATGGGTACTTGGTGATTATTTTAGAGTTGGGGTCTACCCTTAGTATGTCTATTTTCATTTTAACTGATGGTTCCTCTCAAAGTGGCTATACTGGGGCATGAAGTTAGGAGAATCTAGGGCCTTAATTTGTTGAATGACTTCCTTAAAATTCATGTCTTATTGTGAAGTAGGACTTTGTGGTAGTTTGATAATGGCCTCTTGTCCTTTCTATGTATTCCCATGTATCAGACCCTTCCAGAAGGGAGTCTATTGATCATGCTACTCCCTTACTTAAGAAATTTCATTAACCAGATTGGTCCCTAACATTTCCAGGGCTTGGGGGAAGAGTACAAGTGGAAATCCACATACATATAGGTAAATGTATAAAAATTATAAATAAATTTTACAAATAGTTTAAAAGAATACTTTCTCCTTGGGTGATAAACATACCTTTCTTTATGCTGTCAAAATCTAAAAAGTTATGTAAAACTATGTTTTTTATACCAATGAATTAAAAAAAAAGTAAAAACAACTAAATTATGTTATTGTGCAGGTCTGCATAATCTGATTTAGCCTGATGATGTTAGGATGACTAATAAAATAAAGATAATGTAAAATTTATATATTTATTCTGTAATATTTACCTGAACAAAATCACTAATCATATTATTTTAATCAATATTTTTACATAACAAAAGATAGAAAATTATACTTGAACAATAATTAAAATAAAATTAAAAAAAGATTTTTATGTAACTTATGTTCTAATGACAGTAGAGGTCTTAAGAATTAAAAATATGAAAAGTAGGCCCTGGCTGGGTCTCCAGTGGGTTACAGTGTTGTCCCCATGCTCTAAGGTTGCAGGTGTGATGCCTGGTTGGGGCACATACAAGAATACAAGAAGCAGCAAATGAATGCATGAATAAGTGGAACAACAAATCAGTCTTCTTTCTTTCTTTGTTCGTTCCTTCCTTCCTTCCTTCCTTCCTTCCTTCCTTCCTTCTTTCCTTCCTTCCTTCCTTCCTTCCTCCCTTCCTTCCTTCCTTCCTTCCCTTCTTTCTTTCTCTCTCCCTCTCTCCTCTCTCTCCCCCCTTGAAATCAATTTTTAAAAATATTGAAAATATAGCAAATTAATTTTGGATACATTTTCATCAAATATATATAGCAAAATACATGTAAAACAATGAAAAGTAAAAATAATTTGTCATGTTTTTCTAAAAGGCTTTCTCCAAAAAGGTCAGACTTATCCATCAAATTAAAAGGCAAAGTCAAGTTATAATAAATGATTATCAAAATATTAAATAAGGTATTTTTAAATAAAGCTTTCATCCTCACGGAGGAGTTTTGCATAGGGCACTGGAGGATGACTTGCCACAAGGGAAAAGTGAATCCAAGTTGAACATCCCAGGCAACTGTCTGACAGACAGAGAGGTCCAGGTGACTCAGGAGAGCCCATATAAGTCCAGGTGAGACCAGCCCACAGAGAACCCACCAGCTGAATGCAGCCTCCTGAGAGAACCCAGGCAAGATGAACAAAATAACCAGCCAGTCAATTGGCAGAATTGTCAGAAATAATAACTTAGTATTAGGTACCTGAGACAGTTTTAATTCTATTTACAAACATGGTAGGAAGATAGAATGAAGGAGTTACCCAGTGTAATACTGTTATGTCTTATAGGAGTTATGGTTTCAAACAAAGACTGCAAAATCCTTCTCTCTTTCTGCTATTTCCTAAGAACCTGCAGAAAACTCGTAGAAATTGATGAAAACTGTAATTGAACCTGGATTATAACTTTGGCTCATAGATTTTTATCTGTCAGGTAAAGTTCATCCTCGCTTTTAGATTCCCTGACACTTGCAGAGCATCGAAAAATTAAAGGTTAAGTATTTTAAAAATTTTTTATTGTATTTTTTCCATTACCATTTAGTCCCCTTATACCTTTGCCCAGCAATCACCACACTGTTGTCCATGTCCATGAGTCCTTTTTTCTTTTTGCTTAATCTCTCTACCCCTTAACCTCCCCCTACCTTTAAGAAAACAATCCCATTCACAATTACTTCAAAAAGAATAAAATACCTAGGGATAAACCTAACCAAGGATGTAAAAGAACTGTACTTGGAAAATTTTAAGACACTGAAGAAAGAAAGTGAAGAAGGTATAAATAAGTGGAAGCACATACTGTGTTAATGGGTAGGAAGAATTAGCATCACTAAAATGTCCATACTACCCAAAGCAATTTATAGATTCAACACAATTCCTATCAAGAGTCCAATGATGTATTTCACAGGACTAGAAAAAATATTTCAAAAATTTATATGGAACCACAAAATGTCCTGCATAGCAACAGCAATCCTGAGAAAAAAGAACAAAATTGGAGGGATCATGCTACCTAATATGAAACTATACTATAAGGTTGTAGTAATCAAAACAGCATGGTAATGGCATAAAAATGGACACATAGACAATGAGACAGAATAGAGAGCCCAGAACTAAACCCACACCTTTGTAGTCAAGTAATATTCAACAGAGGAAGCAAATATACACAATGGGACAAAGACAGTTTATTCAATAAATGGTGTTGGGAAAATTGGACAGATGCATGCAGAAAAATAAACTAGACCACCTTCTGATACCACACACAAGAATAAATTCAAAATGGATTACAGACTTAAATGATAGACCCTTAATTATAAAAATTATCGAAAACATAGACAGCAAAATCGGGGACACTGCTCCTAGCAATATTTTATCTTACATATCTCCCCAGGCAAGGGAAACAAAAGAAAAAAATAAACAAATGGGACTACATTAAACTAAAAAGTTTTTACACAGAAAAGGAACCCCCGAACGAAATAAAAAGACAACCCACAGAGTGAGAGAACATATTTGCCAATGCACCTGATAAGAGGTTAATGTTCAAAATTTATAAATGCTTACAAAACAGCAAAAAAACAAACAACTATATTAAAAAGTGAGCAAAGGACCTAAATAGACACTTCTCCAAAGAGAACAGATGGCCCATAAGAATATGAAAAGATGCTCAAGTCACTAATCATCAGAGAAATGCACATTAAAACCACAATGAGATATCACCTCACACCTGTCAGAATGGCTATCATCAATAAATCAACAAACAATTAATGCTGGTGGGGATGTGGAGAGAGGGGAACACTTTTCCACTGTTGGTGGGAATGCAGATTGTTGTAGCCACTGTGGAAAGCAGTATGGAGATAGATACCTCAAAAAATGAAAAATGAATCTGCCTTTTGGCCCAGGAATCCCACTTCTGGTAATATATCCAAAGGAACCCAAAACAATAATTCGAAAGAATATAAGTACCCTTATCCTATGTTCACTGTAGTGTTTATTCACAATTACCAAGATATGGAAGCAGCCCAAATGCCCATCAGTAGATGAGTGGGTAAAAAACAACTATGGGACATTTACACAATGGAATACTACTTGGCTGTAAAAAAGAAGATTTTACCCTTTGTGATAGTATGGATGGACCTGGAGAAAACTATGCTAAGTGAAATAAGCCAGTCAGAGAAAGACAACTATCACATGATTTCATTCATATGTGGAATCTAATGAACAAACTGAACTAACAAGCAAAATAGAGACAGACTGACAGAGAACAGGATCACAGCTAAAGGTAAAGTTTTTAATTTGGCACTGAGTTAAAGCAGAAATGAATGTATGTCAAGTGAACATAATAAGGTGATACAAAGGAGTGTTTAGCCAAATCCCTGAACCTAACATATGTGTCAATACACTTCTAGTTGATGACACATAGACCTGACCAAACATTAGAGCTTATTATATGCAGTGAAACCATGTGCACCTGGTTTTAAGAAACTTATTTTCTGAGGCATCATTGAACAAACATATGAAACTAACAGATACTTGCTAAGCTCATACTGTGCATGAGGTTCTGTGTTGGATGTTGTATCACATGTGCCATCTGAAAAACCATCGTGCAAGGCTTGCTTGTAACTGACTCATATTTCTGGAATGATGTGCATATTCTTCTTTGGTGGCAATAATAGATGAATGATGACCCTGAATTAACTGTTGTACACACTTGAGAGTATATAAATCATTGGTCGTCTATAGATCACATAAAAAATTCCTGCTGTGTATGTGTTTGCATATATATATACACCAAATCTATCTCTCTCTCTATATATACACTACATATTTATATACACTACATATTTATATACAAACACTATATATTTATTTCTATATACCTTACATTCATATATATATTATATATAACATATGTACATATTTGGTCAGAAATATACTGATAATATCATCTTCATTTCAAAAGCATAAAAGGAAAGCTACTTTTTATTTTATATTCAAGTTGTTTGAATATTCTTACTCTGTACATAGATTATTTTTTTACAAGACTAATTTTAAAAGCACATGCTCAGAAGCTAACATATTTAAGACTACATGCATATTTTTAATCATTGTTGTGTGAGCATAGTTAACACGCTTTCTTTTTTGTATTGATTTGCCCCGGCTGCCATAATAAAATACCACAAACTGGGTGGCTTAAACAACAGAAACTTATTTTCTCACAGTTCTAGAGGCAGGCAAGCAAGATCAAAAGATCAAGGTGTTGGCAGGTTTGGTTCTCTTGGGGCCCCTCTCCTTGGCTTGCAGATGGTCACCTTCTCTCTCTGTCCTCACCTGTTCTTTTAGCTGGGCAAGTACATCCCTGGTGTCTCTTTGTGTGTCCTAATTTCTTCTACTTATAAGGACAGTGGACAGATTAGATTAGGACCCATACATATGACCTCATTTAACCTTAAAATACCTCTTTAAAGGCCCTGTGTCTGAATACAGTCACATTTGAAGTACTGAGGATAAAGGGGTTACACAATTAAATCCATAACAATTTTCAATATCTAATTTATTAACATAAAAACATTATATACATATCCCTTTATATTAAACTTAAATAGTATTTTAAATATAACTTTACATCATGTAAACATTTTACACTTATTTCCTCGATTACAATATTAATTAGTATTTAACATTTAGTCTTGGTGTCAAGTGTGGCACTGGTTATTTTATTTGAATCATAGCATTCAAGCCTTGTAGCAACAATGTGAGCTATGTACTGATATTATTCCTATTGTGCTGGTGAGAAAACTGAGATTTATTGTAAGAGATGTTCATTAACTTGCCAAGGTCATGACTGATAAGTGGAGAAAACAGAGTTTAGTCCAGCCCCTTTGTATGCAAAACAGCTCTGTGCAATGGTTATTGCAGATACTATGTAATTTGCTGGGGATGGAAAAGTGGATAGTTTCCTTATACAGTTACATTTAAAATGTATTGATTGATTTTAGAGAGAAAGGAAAGGGTAAACATCACTTTGTTGTTCCACTTATTAATGCATTCATTGGTTGATTCTTGTATATACCCTGACCAGGGATTGAACCCGCAACCTTGGAATATCGGGATGGTGCTTCAACCAACCGATCTACTGGGCCAGGGTGCCCTTTATATAGTTTTGAACTTTTATAGGGCAGCTCCATTTATTCATCTTTGTATATCCAGCACTTTAGCTGGGTGCCTGCCAAATAGTTAATACTCAATGTACTATTGACTTGATATACTATTGGTTTTAATTATTGTTATTTTTTAAACGTAGGAGATAATAGATAAGTAACTTTACAATATATTCAACTTGACATTGCAAAACTAGCCTAGTCATATGGAACATATTAGTGACCATTTTGTTTAACTTGAAAACCTGGTGCGTCATACATGTCTGAATTGAACCAAATGAAGAGACTGAATGGTTTGCCTAAGGTCACCAATAAATTGGTGATAGATAAACAACTAGAATTTTATTCCATTTCTGATCTAGTCATTTTACTTTTAAAATTAGGTGTTCCATTTAAGAGTTAAATGACCAACTAAAGTTTGTAAGAGAGAGAAACACATATTTCATATTTTTTAAAAAGTGCCCGGTAGTGTTCCCTCAAAAATAGAGCTTTAATTCATAGCTATTCTGGCAATTAAATATTTATTTAATAATTCAGAGCCAGCCTGAGATGAACAGAATTTGGTGCTATTTTCAGAAGAGCCACAATAGCATTTTTAAATTTACAATGAAAAACATTACCTTGTTGGGCAAGCAATTAAACCTATATCTGTCTGTATACCTTAAAATCACGAATTTACCTGGCCATTACTAGTTGTTTCCCTGTAACACCTGCCCACGTGCTTCCACATTTTGGACAGTTTCAGACTTCCTTTTGAACGGAAGGCCCTGGGGTCTCAGTGTGCTTCCACTGGAATCCAATTCATCGTTGTTTCCTACCTTCAGCCATCTGGTTACTACTGTGAGTAAATTGCAAATGCAGATGCTTTATCAAAGCACAGAATGGTGAAATCCTAAGCACTTCAAATGGTTCCTAGTTTTTCCACTTAGAAATCAAACATGATCTTGTTCCTCTTTGGACCTTTTTTTTGTACCTGTGCTCTGTGTTATCATAATAGGGCTTCTTTGACTTTCCTTCCTCTAAAAAGAGAATAGAGGACATTCACTGGTAATTTCTTAAGCATTTTCCATACTCAAATAATCACAGACGTGTTTCATTTCATTTTAAATAGGTGTTTTCACATACCTGCTCATGACATCCATTTTTACTTTCTATTATTAACTTTTATGCTACATATAAAATTGAGTGATTGTGCCACTGACTTTGTACATCATTTTAAAGAACTATTTTGATCATTTTTACCATTTAATTTGCTTACCTGCAACGTGGAGACAGTAAGTCTGAATTGTTTCAGAGTTAACCTGGGAAAATAAATGCCAATTTGGAAAGAAGTTTGAGTGTGTCTGCTGAAAGATTTAATAATGTATGTTATTTTTGTTTCTATCAATAGACAGGAGGAAGTAACAGAATACAATTTAAATGAACAAGGTCCAAGCCTCATGCTCAATTGTTCAGGAGTAATTCTGTTTCAATGTAGATGCCTTAAGTTCAATTCTGTATGTGATTGGGCCCACAAAAGGCAGAGACTCCACAAACTCATTACAATCAAATGGGACTTGAATTCTCTTGTCTAATGTCATAATAAGCAATTATGAGCATCTTCTTAGCATTCAAATCGGGTAATGGTGAAACCCTAGAGAGAAATTACATGCTGGCAGACTCTGGCTGATGGAGTGTGCATATGCTCAATGGATCCCTAAAGGCAGGATGGGGTGCTAGATGCCAGGGGCAGATTGCCCTCAGTATTTAGGGGAGATACTATCTTCAATTATGACTTGGGTTTTATAATCTGAGCAGTTATAATAATATGTGTGCTCATTCTGGAGAACTCTCTGTGGCAACCAAATGAACAGCCTTTTCCATCTATTTCCCATTTTCATGAGAGAATAAATAGTAAATGAAACTCTACTTTCAATTTCACATTTTTCTGATGGTAAAGTCCGGGAAAATAAAAGCTGTGATTACAGTATATGCTACCATTTCATTTTAAGTTAAACCTCCTTTGTCCAATCTGGGAAAGGTACATATTTTGCATTATCATTGGGACTCTGTAGAGATAATCAGATAAGAAAACACTTGTCATCCTACATCCTAGCACCTTTTACTTATAGGAAAATTTCCCTGCAAAGGAATTAGTTACTAAGTTGCAATATTCTTTTCAGCTGAGTCCTCACAGCTACATGAAATGACCTCTTTCTTTTTTCACTAGTTTAAAAAGGAGGTTCAACCAGATGACGTGCAATGTATATTCCTGCTCAAAATCATATGATTGAATGATATAATGATCAGATATGACATTTATACATAGTGTAGACTCTTTAATTGGATATCTTTAGAAAGAAGAAACTTCCACAGAGACCAGTCTAGATAGCATAAGTTAAATAAAAAGTTGGATTGAATTAAATAGCTCTGGAAAAAAATCAGAATGTTTTTAACTGAAGAAAAGCATAGAGAAATGGGGATGGTATGCAGCAATTGTTGATACTGTTTTCATATATTCATAATCTGCACCTTGCCTACTTCCAAAAAATATTTAAGGCATATAATGTGCATTAAAAGTTAAACCGTTACAGATACTGTAAATATCTGGACAAGCAGTAAAACTTCAATATTTAGAGATGTTACATGTACTGTGTGGTTCGTTTTCCTCCCAGCAAAATCAATGCAGTTATTTCGTTTGT
This sequence comes from Tonatia bakeri, assembly GCA_004024845.1. Taxonomy (NCBI): domain Eukaryota; kingdom Metazoa; phylum Chordata; class Mammalia; order Chiroptera; family Phyllostomidae; genus Tonatia; species Tonatia bakeri. The sequence continues at coordinate 16,960 of PVIA01003200.1, read as the reverse complement.
CTTAACAACCAAATCACCCTGTTGGATGCTTGATCCGACCCCGTGTAGGCAGCCCCGCACACTGGAGGAGTCAAAATCATGATGTGGTGTCCTGTGCAAATAAGGTCAGAGTGCCCCGTGAACCAAACCTCAGCTACGTCTCAGAGAGAATTCCTTCGATGCATACAAATTGAAAAGGGATTCTTTTCAACCTCTTTAGACCATCAAAGGTAAGTTATATTTTAAGACTACCTTGCCTTGAAATTACTATTTTTCATTTGCTTAAAATGTACAAATATGGCTTCTCTTCCAGGCATTGTAGTCTCTCTCGGTTAACAAAGACAGTTGTCAGTGAAAGGACTGGCCCCAGTTTTACACAAACAGCAACAAGCTCCTACTCATCAAAATCAGATGTAGGGATTTTTATAGCATGTTGACAGAAAGGTGAATAAAAATGTATAAGCGGCCCAAAGTACATTACACTGAAATTATTTTTGAATTAAAAAAAACTGTTAGTTTTCTTCCATATTGGCACATAATTCACAGTACAATTTATGCAATTAGTTTTAAGAATTGGGTAGAAGGATTAAAAATAAACTAATCAGCAACACATAATCAAGTAATGACAGGAGATTTGACACAGTTGAAAGGTTGCATGGAGTTCAAAGGCCTACTTTGCACATCGGTTTCCATAATTCTGGCTCCCTCCGTAATGACTCCAGCCCTCTGTTTCCATCTGATATCGAACCCGAGTCATGCTGAGGAAGAAGCACAAAACAATGCTCTGAAGTGGGAGAAAGGCTGATTTTTTTGTCATGCTTTTAGCAATGTGACCTTAAGTATTGATTTATAGCCAGCCAAAGAACCCCAGAGCAAAAGGGAACATTGGTAATTAAGTCGGTATCTGCACTTTCTAAAATAGTGCTGACTTGCAACAAAGAGAGACCCTTTATTTTCCTCTCTGTCTCCCAGTGAATGCAGATGCAGGCACTGACCTCTGACCTTTCTCCGAATTCTCTAGCTGCAGCTGTTATTTTTCTTTCTCTGGGCCTTTAGCTGCTGATAGACTGGTAAGATTCATTAAACTGGGTATGCAACTTTCTTTTAAGCAAACATGAAGCAATTTATACCCCAGGCCTTACTTATAAAATACACCTTTACTGAGCTCAAATGAAAGTAAATGCTTTCACTGGGGCACCTATCAGGGGTTTGCCAGACAAGTACCAAGGCAGATTGACTACATTAAGAAAACACAAACATTTTTTTTGAAGCATTTTATATTAAACATGGAATTTTCCATTCTAAAACTCCCAAGATTGTAAACTGAATTGAATCAGAAATCTCTTTTTTATATTCCATTAGAGTCATTACTGAAATAGGGTGCCACAAAAGGTAATAGCCATAAAAGCAAATACCTTGAGGTATGTATGCAAATGATATGCTAACATATGGTAATCTGACTACCATATTCAGTGGCCATAAAAAGTACTAAATACAGCTAATTAAAGGCATGCAAGTTGCTGTGTTTTATACCTCACAACAATATGAGAGAGGTAGTATATTATGATAATTATAGCATTGGTTGTCTTGGGGAACATATCCAACATTTTAACAGGGTTTCTTATTCTGGTATATTTGTCCATTTTGTTGAATGTAATCAGTTTTTCTCTTTTATACTGCAGGTTGTAGATCCATGAAGTTAGTGCAGAACTTAATTAAATCTCCAGCCCGAAGGAACAAGCACTATTTTCCCTAGAAATGTTGGAAGTGCCATGCCCACTTACCATGCCTCGTATTATAAGTGTCCCCCACCAGGGTAGCTGTTTCCATCAGCCATATTGAAAACTTGGGTAACCAGAGCCAAGATTTCTCAGTTTACCTGAAAATGCAATTAAATATTTCTCCCAGAAAAGCAACCTCAACGTAGGGTATTCTTTCTAATGCTAAACTTGAATCAAGGAATACATGTTTACTTTTTAACTCTTAAGGAATTCTAAGGAAATGAAAAAGAAAAACTGCAATGAGAGTTGTATGAGAGCATGAATTTGATGTGAAATCTGCCTTAAAATACCTATTTTTCCTTATTTGAACTAAAAGGTTATATATTCATATGCAATATGCTAATAGTACTTTAATCTCTAAAAAGCTTCTGATCTATCATACAAAATATATACTTTATCAGGCTAAAAATTACCCAACTTCACCAAAAAATCCACCTGAAATTAATTTGCCTACTTACTTGTGAAATTCATACTATTGATCCTTTCCATGCCCTGTCCAGCCTGCTGGGTGGAGATTTAATAGCTCTACAATCAAGTGGGTTGATATTTCATAAATTCTTCATATATCATATATCATTGCTGAAACAAAGCTAAATGCAAAAACAAAACAAAACAAAAAAACAAGCTTCACCACTACCACCAACGTGATAAAAACAAAAACAGACCCACAATGGTTAACATGTAGGAAAGCCAGTTCCAAACTTTATAATGCACTAGAGTCCTCTGGAAGATTTATTCAACCTAAGAGTGCTTGACCCCACTTCCAGAATTTCTGATGAACTAGGTCTGGGTGGGGCCCTGACTGTGTTTGTTGCTAGTATGTTTCTAGGTGGGACGGCTTATCCAGGACCCGCCCTTTGAAAACTAATGTTGTAAGCAAAGGAATGCTAATTGCATGACCTACAACAATTAGAGGCATGCATTAGTTTTCTTTGAAGACTTTCCAGGCCATCTCAACAATCAAAAAACAGTGCTTGTTTAGGTATTGGTTGTACTGTTTTACCACCTTTGAAAGAGGGGTCATTTCCAGCCACTCACTGGGTGCTGTGACCCAGTTTGTTTGAATCACTTATTTTTGTTTTTTATTTAATCACCCTGACATATAGGATGACAGTTATATTTACCAGGACTCTTCTAGTTACAAGAATTGTAAACCCAATTTAAAACAATGTAAACAGAATAGGAGATTTGGATATAGGATCCTGGGCTAATCGCAAAATTAAGACTGCAGAAGGTTAGGAGTCAGAACCGCACAAGGACCACAGGGCACGTGAGGACCAGGGGGTCTCAGACTGGTGACAAAACACATTCATCAGTTTCCCTTTCTTATTGCTTAACTTCAACCTCGCAGCCTGTTTTCCTTTGTGTCACAGAGTATAAGACTGAGAGCACAGACATGGTAATACCTTCTCAGGTTTACCACCACTTACCTCTTTTTCTTGTGGTTAATGTAGAAAATCCCAGTGAATTGAGCTATTATGCTTTTCCCAGGTCCCAAGGAGCAGCATATGATGATGATGATGGGAAGATGTGTAAAAGACGGTGTGTTGAAAACAGCCAGATTCACTTCAGTTAGGTGAAGATACTCCAAGTCAAAGAGATGGAGGGCATATATTTTAAGTTGAGTCTATTTCTTATAAAGTTCTTCTAGATTGAAAGAAAGCAAAGTTTAATCAAGAATGTTTCACCATTCTGTATCATGATGAGGATCCAGGTAACCACCAACATCCTTTAGGGGCATTCCAGAAATTAAGGTGCTGCTTGTTATTTCTCTATGAGAGACAGAGCCTGGAAGGGCAGTAGTGCCTTTAGGATATATTTCTTCTTTAAGACAAACATCAGAGTATTCTATGAGATTTGAGAAAATCCCTAACATAACAATCTACCATGATTAGATTCAGTGAGCTGAGATGTTAAGAAGACATGCTCACTCCATAAATATGTCTCAACTCTGACTCTGTGGCATATGTTACCTGTATGAGTTTCCTACACCTGCTGTAACATATTACCCTAAACCTAGTGGCTTCAAACAACTCAAATTTATCTTACAGTTCTGGAGGTCAATAGTCCTACACAGGTCTCACTGGTTAAAATCAAGGTGTTGGCAGGGCTATGTTCCTTTCTGGAGACTACACAGAATAATCTAAGTCCTTGACTTTTCCTGTTTCTAGAATCTAACTGTATTCCTGAACTTGTGGCTCCTTCCTCCATCTTGCAAGAAAACAAAAGCGGGCTGAGTTTTTCTCACATTGTAGCACTCTGACCCTCTCCTCTGCCTCTCTCTTCCATATTTAAAGACCCTTGTAATTACTTTGGTCCACTTGATAAACAAGCATAACTTCCCTTTTCTCAAGGTCAGATAATTAGAAACCTCAATTCTTTGCTACACGGCCAGTGGCAGAGATGATGGAGGGAAAAAGATGAATTTGAGAGAAATGCAAGGGATTATTAGAAGGATTTCCTGAGTGGATGAGTGTGGAGCCCCAGAAGAAAAATGAGTGCAGGAATCACTCATGGTTTCTGCCTTGGGTAACTGGTTAGACAAGAAAATAAGTAGTGATGAAGAAAAACATAATGGCTTCCATCTTAGATATGTTGACTTAAAGTACCAGTGGGAAAATGTTGAGTGAGGATCCATCTTTATAGTAGTTAAATATTTGGCTGATTTTTTTATGTTTAAAATCCCCCCCCCCCAGTTGTAATCATAGTGTACTTAGATGAAGAATTTCTCTAGGAATGAGAGGATGTACACAGAAGACCATGGCCAAGGATCAATAGGGAGTCACGGCACGGAACAGTGTGAATTACACCAAGAAGAAAAATCCAAGGAGTACATAAAAATGTTAAGGATAAGTAAAAGCCCTCTATAATGTATATTTAGAGCAAAGAGAATGTAAGCAAAGGACCTGTTATGCAAAATGACATTATAAAAGCAAAGTTTACAGTGATATTTTGTGTCTTCACAAAAGAATGATCTTCAAATTGAAAACGGGTGTAATAAAGATGGTACAAAGAGAATTGTTTCCAAAGATAGATAAGAGAGATATGTAAAGAACATCTATTTGCTTTAAAAGAGTTCCTGTCTTCCAGCTAAGATTATTCCAGGATAATGAAATAATTTCCAGATGTTATCACAGAGCCATTATACTCTAAGGAGTTCTAAAAACTGGTAAAATGCCAGAAGACTGGTATCTAAATAGCAAGGACATAAGGACAACAGGTTGGTAACCTTCTGTTTGGTCCCTGACATATTCTAGTAGTCATTCCCTTGAAGGATTTAACAAAAATTCATTAATAGTAAGTCACCTTAGTTATGTTTTTATTTTTCAGGGGACAAAATGTTTAGAGAAAACTAATAAATGAGGACAGGATCAAAATGGAATGCAGATTTTAGTTTTGAAATAATAGACCCACAAAGCAAAATATACAAGGACAAATAGAAAGTCCTATGTTTTGGTTTAGAAAAACTGAAATCCACTGTGCAAATGAAAGAATACTGAGGATCCAGCTTTACAGCAATTAAAGTAGAAGATCTGCATATTTTATTGATTTTAAGTTTAAAAGAAATACTCCAAATGATTATTTAGTTTGTCCTCATAGACTTGTCTAACCTCAAACAAGGACGGCTTTACCTGTGCTGGCAAAGATCTATCTCATTTCAGGTATTAAGTTGTCTTTTGGCTACTATATTTTAAAAGACAAAAACTAAAAGAAAGGAAACTCTCAGGATCTGGAAATTATGTCAAACGAGTCAGAGTTGAAGTGGCCAATTACAATGCTTAAGTGAAAGAAGACATGTTACATACATCTTCAAATATTTGAGGAAATCGTATGAGGTTGGGCTCCTCATTTTCCTTGGCTCCAGAAGGTGAAATTAGTATAATGAGGTACGACTAAACTCAATATTGAAAGAACTTTAAAACATTAGATCTTCTAAAAAAATGAATGAGCTGCCTGATAAGAAATACAGTTCTCATTAACTAAGTGACCTTGAACACAAACTAAGTGACCACTTGTCAGGGATATTTGAAAGAACATTTCAGCACAAAATAGGAGTTTGAAATATTATCAGTTTCTTTTCCCATTTTCTAAACTATAAAGATTTTTTAATTAAAAAAATTCCCTGTTTCTTCATACAGTTATATAAAACCATTTATTTGGATCCAGAACCATTGTCATATAACTTTGTATTAAAATACCTCAAAATGATTGTTATACTTTTACAAAAATCAAACTCCAGAAACATATGTGTGCCTTCGACAATACTTGCTGTTCCTTTGGTTTCACACTCCCATAAATAACTTAGTGTCCTCTCATGTTTCCAAGACTCAGACTGAGAACTGAACAAGAGAGCAATAAAATTATGGTTCAGTGGGTCTGGATAGGGCCTGAAAAATTGCATTTTTACCAGAGTCTGAGGTGACACTGACGCTACCAATATGCAGATCAAATTTTGAGTAGCAATAAAGTGTTTTCCAGGTTTAAAATTTATTTTATCATAAGTCCTACCCTATCCAAATCCAACGCTGATATCGTTCCCCAATAGATAATTTATAACATCATCCCCTGGCCTATTCTAAGCCCTGGTTACCATTCACTTAAGTACAGTGGTCTTGAAGAAATTCCTCACCATTCCTTCATAAGGTTAATGTATAGGATTAAATGAAATAATGTATGTGAAGTGCATAGCATCGTATCTGACATATATCATTCACTCTAAATGTGTGGTTGTTGATTATTTTAATGACAATGTATGCCAAGGTGATGATAAGAAATTAAGTAGAATGAGAATACAGGCATCTCTTTCACAATGCAATATGGGTTTCTAAAAATTGCATATCAAGAATAATAGAGTTAGGGAAACAGATCATTCTATTGATTTTTGTCATCAAAGCACTAACAAAACAATATAATGATTCGTACGTGGGGAGTTAATTCAGATGGCCCAGGAAGATAGCTCAGCACTGTTGAAAGCTGCCACTGTGGATATTAAAAATAAGCAAAAGATATTACAGTAATAATATGGGCAATACCTCAATTAAAAAGGCATTAATGGGTGTGGAGTGGTCTGGGAATAGTAGGGCTGCCATTAAGAGGAGCAAGGGACATGGGCAGTGCAAGGTAGCTTGAGTTAAGAGGCTCAGATTTAGCTGTGCTTCTAAATTCTTTCAAATACAGCTGAATAGGCTACTCTGACAGCTGAACTGCTTGGCTTTTCTCCCGTTTCTTCTGAAGATTATATTTCTACTTCTACTATTTTGCACCCATCCAGGCCTAGGGGCAGGCATGGGTGGTGGAGAGCAGGAATCATATAAACCAAGCTGACTTCTGCATCTCTCGGACTTCCCTCCAATTACCAAACTGCAAGGCTAGTTGCTAATTTTAGGTACCAAACCCTACACTGCAGCAGAACAGAAAGTGTTAGGTTTTACACTCTACATTTAATCTGGAAGGCACTGAGAAAAACACCTTCTATGTCTTGGATTCTCTACCATTCAGGTGACTTAAAGACTCACCACGTTTATGTGGCAGAGAAAACTGTTTGCAAATGCTTGACAAATATTCATAAAAGTGAAGGCGTAGAGTAGCTAGTCACAGAGGCTTTTGGTTAAATATCTCTCCCTTACCTCTTCCATTCTGGTGTGCTCCCTTCATTGGTGAAAACAGAACTCGGTTATCAAGCCTTTCCTCCTAGATTAAATGTGTTCCTAAAACCCTCTCCTCATCCCAAACTGCTTCACGATGCAACTCCTGTGGGTGACAACAACATAAACGGGTAAGCAAACATCTTCTAAGGAAACTGAGAACATCAGGTGTAACTTTTTGGTTGGCAACCTCATTTCTTCAGGGAAGGAAAGGATGAAAAAAATACTCAAAACAGTGGCGGCGGCTCTCGGCCCAGTATCTGGGCGAACTGTAAGCTTTACGGCTTTGCCTTGATGTGTGTTTAAGCAGCAGCCTGCAGTCTGGCACAAGGTGGATTTTTCCTCCACTTGTTTTATTCTAAATAGTTTTCAAATGCTGCCATGGAACAGACTATGGCTTTGATCCCGTGAACTTATTCAGTACTGACATCCCCATGAATAACTCCAGCTCCGACCAGCTTCAGCCACTTTTTAAATTCTCATTTAAATTCAAATTCCTCATAATCCTAACAGGCAAGGGATAGACCAAGAGCAAGAAAGAAAAAGCGAGATGCTTCTCATGTGTCCACAAGGCCTTCAGATCAAAGGAACCCTTTCAGGCAGCAGGAAAAGTGTAAAATCACTGAGGAAGATAGCAAAATACTTGCTGTGTGCCCTCTGCTCTCTAGACCAGGGTTTCTGACAGACACTTGGTTCAGATAAACCTGCAATGTGTTTATGAAGATTCTCATAATCTCTGCAAATCAGAGAAAAAGTAGCTATGAATATCTAAATCTCAGGCTATTTTGCAAGACTTAGGAATTTTTTAGGCTAGAGTTGGTTAAAATAGAAATAAAAGGATTAATGGAGTGAGCAGTTTGTGCAAGAGGAAGCGTCACTTGCTTGGGTTCATTTTATGGGAATTGCTAAAATCTCTTTTTAGGTGTGTTTTCTTTTTTTCTTTTCCACTTCTATTGACACAGCCTTTTCCAAATTCACACTCAAAAACCTTTCCTACTTCCTGTCAAGATGAAGGCATAGGCAGACATGGCTTGCCTATTCACACAACCACATCAAAATTAAAACTAAGGTATAGATTAAACGTCACTTGGAAGCACCAGAAATTGAGTTGAATGAAAGTCTGACAACTACAGAATTAAAGAAATTACATCTATCCAGACTGGTAGGAGGGGCGCAGACAGGGAACAGACTGGTCCCACACACACTTGTGGTGGATAAAAATTCAGGAGGGATATCTTGGGAGCAAGGAGTCCAAGCCCCATACCGGGCACCCCAGCCAAGGGTTCCAGTGCCAGGAAGATAAGTCCTCACAACTTCTAGCTGCAAAAGCCAGTGTGGATTAAGTTGGTGGAAGAAACTGCTGGAGCCCCAAGCAGTTCCTCTTAAAAAACCCACACATGGACTCAGACTGCCTCCCTCTGAGCTCTAGCACTGGGGTAGCAGCTAGAAAGGCACCAGTGGTATACAGGGAGAAACTGAAGTGCCTGGCTTTAAAGTGAACAGAGGCCATTGTCTCTATTCTAAACCTTCCCCAAATAAGACCAGCAAACTGGTGCCATATCTGAGACTCCATCAGCCTGGCTAACACTGTTTTTATCTGCCTTAGAGATCCCCAGAGACTCCACCCCACCCAGCATACAGGCCCACCTAAGCTGCTTTTCCTTATGAATAGCTGGTCCTGGCTCCTGTTTCCCAGCTGCCTAAATCCTCTCAAACAAGTAGCAGCTGGCCTCAGTGAACTCCAGGCCAGGCTCTAGCAGCAGCCAGCCTAGATTCACAGCTTGGCTTTGCCTGGGAATCTGCAAGCCCAGTACAAGTAGCAGACAATTCAGATTGCTTCACAGCACAGGCAGGGCGGTCCCAAGCAAAACACAGGCAGGGGCTGACCTTGGTCTGCACCACTAGGGAAACCCCAGGGCCAGCACACACATTGAAGAGCTGCAGACCATGTTGGAGCACCACCACCCTTCCCCATGCACAGCTGATCCTTCATGGAGGGCAGAGGTTGGAGGTCAATGGTCAGAGCCAGTCCTTGCAGCTCACTGGCCTGGGTAAACCCCTCCCATTGATCTTCCAACAGCAACCAAGTCTCAACTACAAGAGGAGGTTGTACTCAACCATCATGAAGGGCACACATCGAGTACCCAGCTTGGGTAATAGGGGAGGCTGTACCACTGGAATTTACAGGACATCTACTGCATTGGGCCATGTTACCAAGACACAGAGTCAAAGCAGCTCTACCTAATACATAGAAACAAACACAGAGAGCTGCCAAAACAAGGAGACAAAGAAACATGGCCCAAATGAAAGGACTGATTAAAACTCCAGAAAAAAAGAGCAATGTGAGCCGGAGATATACAATCTGCCAGATGCAGATTTCAAAACACTGGTGTAAGGATGCTCAAGGAACTGAGTGAGGTCCTCAAAAGCATAAAAAAGATCCAGTCAGAAATGAAGGATACACTAATTGAAATATTTTCAACTTACAGGGAAACAACAGTAGAATGCATGAAACCAAGAATCAAATCAATGGTATGGAATATAAGGAATTAAAAACAATCAATCAGAAAGAGGAGAAAAAGTAATCCAAAAAAATGAGGATAGTATAAGCAGCCTCTGGGACAACTTCAAGAAGTCCAACATTTGCATCATCGGGGTGCCAGAAGGAGAAGAGAAAGAGCAAGAAATTGGAAATCTATTTGAAAAAAGTAATGAAAGGAAACTCCCCTAATTTGGTGAAGGAAATAGACATGCAATTCCAGGAAGCACAGAGAGTACCAGACAAGATGGTTGCAAAGAGACCCCCTCTAAGACATGTCATGATTAAAATGCCAAAGTTTAAAGATAAAGAGATGATCTTAAAAGCAGGAAGAGAAAAGAAGTTAGTTATTTACAAGGGAGTTTCCATAAGACTGTCAGCTGATTTCTCAAAAGAAACTTTGCAGGCTAGAAGAGATTGGCAAGAAATATTTAAAGACAGGAAAAGCAGGAACCTACAGCCAAGATAGGTCTACCCATCAAAGCTATCATTTAGAATTGAAGGGCAGGTAAAGCGCTTCCCAGATAAGAAAAAAACTAAAGGAGTTCATCATCACCAAAACATTATAATGTGAAATGTTAATAGGACTTAAATAAGAAAAAGAAAATCAAAACTATGAACAATAAAATGACAATAAATACTAACAAACTAATCAAACAAGAACAGAGACAGATCATGGATATAGAGAGCATTCTGATGGTTGCCAGATAGGAAGGAGGTGGGGGGGAATGGTTGAAGAAGTGACAGGATTAAAAAGTACAAATAAGTAGTTACAGAATAGCCATAGGGATATAAAGTACAGTATAGGAAATGGAGCAGCCAAAGAACTTATATGTATGACCCATGGACATGAACAATGGTGGGGGGATTGCCTGAGCGGGTGTGGGTTCTGGGTGGAGGAGGGCAAAGTAGGAAAAATTGGGACAACTGTAATAGTATAACCAATGAAATATAATTTAAAAAATACTTTCCCTTATCCTTGATAATTTCAGGAATTATGCCCACATTAGAAATATAGGAAGGCACTTGGAATTTACATTTACTGATAGCAGAGTCACATTACCAAGTGTATTGCATAAGGAATATGAATTTTTTTGCTTCTTACCTCTAGCCCCATGGGAGTGGACCTGATCTATCATTTGCCTTCTTTGTTATACAACGTCGGTGCTCCTGGGTTTACATGGAGCTCTCCCACTCTTCTGTCCCCTAATCCACTCCACTCTGGGTTTAGTGATTTTTGGTGACTCTGTGTCTGCACTAGAAAGCTTCTCAGCTCACCTCTCAGGTGTGGTGACCTGTGTTTGGACTCAGTATACTGTAGTTTTGGGATTCTGTTCTTTGTCTAAATCCCAGGGCTGGAGTTTATTGTCACTGGTCTCTCCACTGAGATTAGAAAGGATGTTCACTCCTTTTTCCCATCATACTCTATTTTGGGGGGAAATATAGGATAAGCTTTCTTGGCTAAAAATCCAATTTTTTAAGAAGAAAAGTTGACAAAACATGAACTAACAGAGACTTAATATTTTCCCTGATCTTCACTATACATGTAGGACATATTACAGTTTTCTAAGTTGCAACGCTCCTCCCTCAAGATTCATATCTAAAGAAATATATATGATGCAAAGTCAATAGGTAAAAATTATTCTAGAAACTATGTTTTCTGAAACTATATTTTGCTTCCTATCTCCAATTTCTCTGCTTAGATGAGGACCATATTTCTGACCACTAACAACCTCTTAGTCTCCTTGCTGCTAGTTCTCTCACACTGTCATCAGAGGATAATATCAAACATGTCAGAATACAAGACTGGTGAGGTCTCTCACTTGCTCTGCTAGTTTAAAACATTCCACTGACTATCCAGCATTTACATCAGTATATTTAGGGAATATACAGGGAATCAGAAAGAAAATCAGCATGCAAATAAATGGCCAGATATATCTCAAAAAAATTGGTATTAAACCCCCCTCTTGGAGAATCCACATGCATTCGTAACTCAGACCAGTAACAAACTTGAAGAATTCTGCAGTGAAAAGACTTGTTCAATCCAGAATTTTCAATATTCGATCATGGAATTCCTTCAAGTTTTACCAACTAAATATCTATAGAACTAGTTTTCTGAGAGACACAGGGTAATGGTTTTTAAGATAAAATGCACGCTTTTTAACTTGTAGCATAGGGCAATTGTGACAGGTTACTTCCTGTCTACCCCTCTACCTGATTTTGGACCCCTAAAATGCCATGCCCCTTTAAATTCTCCCTGAAAAAGGAGGACTATAAAATGGTCCTCCAGAGAAAGGGGGTCACCTTTCTCTCTGCCTTTATGTTTGCCCATCCTTCTGCCTAGAGTGGTTTTGCTACTCTTGCCTGCCTGGTAAACTTTCTTTCCTCTATCTTTCCAAACCCAAAATACGTGCCTCCCTAAGGCAAGAGAATTCTTCCCTCAGTCTTACCCTATAAAGCAAATCACTCCCTCCTTAATTCCACTGCAATGTTTTGTTCCCATTTTTCTACATTTTGATTAACTTCATATAGTGGTTTATAATTGTTTGTGAATATAATGTATTTAAAGGGTTTTAAGTGATAGAAGTGATCAATTCTGTGTATCAGTTTTTAGAAAAATGCCTGCAATATGGTAGGAACTTAATAGATGTTTACAGAACAAACAAATGGCCATATACCATGCAGTGGTAATATCATTCGGAACCTCTGTTTGTTGGGATGTCATAAATTAAATAACACACATACATCAAGAAAAGAGCAAAAATTCTCTCATAACTACAAGATGTCTGTGTATATATCCGAAAATATACATATACACACATATATAAACATACAAATATAAAATACGCACATGTAAAATACACATGTAGATGGCTTGTATGTGTTCAAGGGACACACATAAGCATATATTAATGCCTTCATAGATGTCATTTTCTCCAGCCATAAAACAGAGGTATTTAGTAAAAAATTAACTAATACAGGAAAAGAAGCTTTACCAAGGGCACTGAAACACATGGGTTGTCTTAGAATAACTCCATGGGAGTTTTACTCCGTACACATAACATTAGCTTCTAAGGGCTCATCCAAACAACAGACCTGCCGCGTACTGCACATGCTTCCATTTATCTGCTTGGGCTGAACTGACCCCGCTGGAAATTGAACATTGCTACAGATATTGATCCCAGCACAGGGACACTGGCAAGCTCCCTTTGTGTGAAATGTACAGAAGAGCCTGTTAGAGACAGCTCTGAAGTACAGGAGCCTCTGCGAGGCTGCTGCTTCTCTCCCAGGGCTGGTAGAAAGGAATCTGCGCTATCCCGGAGGGAATAACGGCCACTGTGATGCCTCCCAGCTCTCATGCTGTGTGTACTCTCTTCTCCTATGGTACTTCTCTTCCTCGGTCTTGCTCTGACCCTGACTGTAATGTGACTGGTTAGTCATGACCTTCACATGCTGCAGCGGTGCTCTGTTCTCCCTCAGCCCTGGCTCTCTGGCCTTACACTATAGTGAACTCACTAAGCACGAGATTCCCTTTTTTAAAAAAAATCGAACTGAAAGAAGTGTTGTTTGCTTTCTGGCCCTCAAACACCAAGGCCCTGTTGTGCTCCTTAAAATTGTAAATTATGTCTGTTTAAGAAAATGTCAGTGTTTTTTAAAACAGAATAACAGTGCTGGAAAAGACTTGGCTGTGCTACTTGTTACCAAAGTTTCTTGTAAGAAAAATGATGCATTCATCATTATGAGCACAGTCAAGGGGTCTAATGACTTGGGCACAATGCCGCTTCAGTTCTTTCAAGTAACGTGATGGATTTTTTTTTTTCCTCAGCAAGTTATCTGAGTAATGTAAAAGCTCATAAACTGAGATCCAGGGAGACTGCGTCAATAATACACTATACTTAACAACAATTAAAACACAAGACACATCTCATATAATTAAATTGATTTTTTTCTTCCAGAAACAAGACTTTTTCAAGTAATGATTGCTTTGGTTGTCTGAAATTGTATTTACTGAGGTGGGGGAGGAAGAGATGTGTAGTGACATTCAGACACCAATTCTTGAATCTTCAAAATCCAATTCTTAAATAGGCCGAGAGGATGATTTTTGAGTAGAAAAGGATAAATAGCCATGTGTCGTCTGTGCAATCAACATAGAATCACTGTGTTGGGAAACATTATTTAGCAACACACCATTATGGTTCTGCAAGTGGACTCAGAGGTATAGAAATACAGGGGTAAAGCTGTTGCCCTGATTTTCATGAGATCCCGGGCAAGGCTCTTAACATAGCCACACCTTCTCCAGCATAAGGCAAGCATACAATGGTGACATTTCTCTGTCTGAAATATGTTAGGGTCTCTAAAACCAGGGGCTTCACTTTAAATTAAAAGTTGGCTTTTAAGTAAACATGACACCGTCCCCCAGAAAGCACATAGCCCATTTTTGACCCCAGGATAACTCTAGTAAATTGGGATATTTATCTTAACGTTCCTTACTTGCCCTTCATTCATGTTAAACAGCTGTTGGAATGAACACAAAGAAACTTGTCTTACTTTCTAGTAATAACCTTGATTTTTTTTTCCTGGTGGCTTGAAAGCATTATTTAGTGAATTTAGTTTTACCTTTTCCAGCAATGGGCATGGCTGTTTTTCCATTAATTATTACTGGGTTTAATGGGGCTAGAGATATTAAAAGAAGCCCTAGCCATATGGAAATTCTGAAAGAAAGAAGGAGAAAGAAAGAAAGAAAGAAAGAAAGAAAGAAAGAAAGAAAGAAAGAAAGAGTTAGTGTGTTGTTGTTTCTTTTATTTTTATTAAATTTGTTAAGAGCTAGAAGTGTCTAGGAGTGAGCAGGCAAGGGTTCTGTGCAAGCGGGTGGAACGTATTTGCTGTGAAATATGATGGAATGTTTACTGAGCTATTTTTCATGAGAATCAAAGTGTTCCTGCTCTCATATCCTGTTTTCACAGCAGTGGCCTTTTTAAAAATGTTGCCTCAGTGACTGTTGGTCAGACTGCATCGGTTGCTCCCTTTGGAAGTAATGGCCTTAAACTGTGACCAGCTATGCTCACGCTGCTGGACAAAAATACTGGGAGATACACTTCATTTCTGAGCCTGTGGGGGTTGAGTTCCTTCTCTTTCCAGTATTTACTGGCGAAATGTCTAATGGGCTGGGAAGAGTACTTCCTGCTGGCCGGGTTAACATGTGTTGCTGTGCTTGACTCCCAGCCTTAAGCCTCTGCCTGTGTGACCACTTGGTCGTGGAGGGTGGTTGCGTGGATAGAAACTGGACCACAGAGGTCCACCAAGTAATGGGCACAGTTAAGCAAGTCCTTTACTCTCTTTGATTATCTACATTCTTCAGGTTGAAAGCAGTGATACCACCTAACCTTCACAGGACACCCAGTTGGAATAATGAGATGCACAGGGAAAGGAATAGAATTTAATATAATAAAATCGTAGAGATGTTAGTTACATTAGGTCTATCTGGGATTAATGGGATTTAGGTCTGTTTTTCTATCTTTCTGGATTTTTGGTAATTTTTCCTAACCACATGCTTGCACACGTGAGCATATCAGCGACAACAGCAAAGGCCTTTGGGTATTGTCTATCATTATGCGTGATTCGTTATGTATCTACTTTTACTCTTCATAGGAATCAATATCTTTAATTTGTAAAAATAAAATACAGAAAAGTCTATATACTCTATTATGCTACTTCATGGATTGTCCTGAAGTTCAAACTAAATGATTGCGTGAAGTACATAATATCTTACAGCCTGTTTTATACGTAGTAGTCATTACTTTGCAAGTAAAATTATTTTAAAATGGTGATGATGAACATCACAATCCCTTATTTTATTGAGAATGACTCATCGTGACCCTGAGTTAGTTAATAATGTCTTCAATAAACAAATGAAGAAACCATGAGAGAACCAGCGACTAGTCCGGAGTCACACTAGCAGGGCAGAGGTCCAGCCCAGGCTCCTCCTCTCCGAGCCCACGACCTCACCCTTCCCACTGACTGACCAACTACGTCCAAGAACATTATTTGCTCAGTTTGATACCAACTTACTTATTTTAATTATGTGGCCATTTGAAGAATATAACTATTATATATGTACTAGCCTTTTGAAAATGATAAAATTTCAGATTAATTTACTAAAATTTTAATTTTCAAGTATCTAATAGTGTTGCATATTGCAGTGAATCCCCTTATTTCCTTTCTAATGACCAAAGGTGACAAACTTCTTCATTATAACATAGCAAAAAAAGAGTGATACATTTTATGTAGTAATAATTTAAAGTAATCCTGTGCTTAAGTCTTTGATGTTTCACAACTCCCAAAATGTGAACACGTTGAGTATCAAAAATTCATTCAGGAGAGAGGATGTTAACTCAAGCCTTTATTTAGGAAGGATTAAGATGAACTCCAAGAGTCTACTTCCAGTAATTAAAAAATGATTTTTTAATAACAACAAAAAAGATCAGACATTTATGTTGTTTTAATTACTACTGTAATTTTTACAATTTTATGTTCTCCACTTATGTACACTATTTTCTTTCTTTAAAATTCACTTAAGATATCTGAGTTCCTTTTGTTTCTTTCATTATTAGTAGATCCTGCAATATAAAATCACCAACATAGTGTAGTTTTTAATTAGTTGTGAAAAAAATTATCATTATTGACCTTAACCTTATACAATGAAATCAAGTATAGAACATTTTAAGTAAATTGCTTTTCTAAGATTTTTATCTTCAAAATTGACTCTGACTCCATAGTTTGTTATGATTAATTAAACCACATTAGATTGAACTCTTGATCAAATCAACTAAACTCTGTGAATTTATTTTGTTCTACATTTGACCAAAGCTTGTTAGTAATGGCATAAACTAGGTTTTAGGGACAATCATAAAGACTGATAAAAGTACTAAATAAAGAAATGTACTGTTGTAGCTTATCCATGTTAGGACTTGAAAATACTAACAAACCAAAAGCAAGTAAACAAACAAACAAAAAGA